>VZTO01015635.1:1040-11301 GCA_013400615.1 Syrrhaptes paradoxus
GAAAAACAATTAGAAACTTAAATTTTCCTTTGAATAAGGCCAACCAGAAATGATCTAACAACAAGTCATATTACAATAAGTTCTTTGCGTCTTTCTGTGTGTAAGAAATAAGTCAGTGCTCCATTTTCTCCGCAGATAGATGCAGAAACATTGGGAAGTGCAATTACAAGAAATAAGGACTCAAAGCAGGAGAGTGCATTCATTAAAAATAACAAAATACCTGAAGGACAATTAAAAAAAAACAACTATGAAACAACAAATTTCAAAAGTGAAAAAAGTAAAAACAAATTATGATTCTAGAGTTATATTTTCTTGCTTGTAGAATTATCTGTTCCAGCTCTGTAGGAAGCAGGAAAAGATAATAAAAAATGGGAAACACATTGGGTTATATGGGTTTGCTTTGTGGGTGTAAAAGGTATGTGTCATGCAGAAATTTTATCTGCTTATTTTATTACTGTTTTAACTGTTTTACTTTAAATCATGGCTACTGATTTACTACACTATTTATACAAGCTTACGTAGTATTTATGATTTACATATTAATTATGCAGGCTTAAACAGACTATTAATTAGAAGTGATGGTTAAGCCTGAATATAAAACAAGACGTTAAGTGTACAGTATTTGAGTATATAAGTAGATATCAATTGCAAGATACACAAAGAACTGTAGAAAAATCCATAGTTTTGAGTATGAAGGGGTTTGTATTTTATAGGATTGCCTTTACTCATGCAGCACATTCGGATAAACACGGATCTTCTCAGCTCTCAGTTCTCCTAAACCTGCAGCAAGCAGATTTTCTTAATGTCTGTCAAGACAATGATTGGGGTTTTTTTCTCAGACAAAAAAGAAACTGGCTAGGATTTCCTTGAGCCCAGGATCCTCCACTGAGAGCAGCTGTGTGTGTGTGTGCCAAGGAGTAATCAAGCAACATGTTTAAACAGCCTTCTGCTGACTGCACCCCAGGACAACTGCAGAGTGAATGCCCAAATGGAGTCTCGCGTTATCTCCGTCCCTGTCACCACACAGCGTTACTTACTGTGGTCTGAGCGCTTGCTCTGCTTCACATACTGCTGCCAGTAGCAAGGGAATGAGAATTTAAGTGATAATTTCATTAGGGATTCACAAGTCTTGATAAAACCCAGCTGACTCTCCATCAGCTGTGCAGCTCCGTAGTGCCAACAGGAGTAAAGGGTCTTCCTCTGTCAGCAGTGCAAGCACAGAAAAGTCAGGGAGAGAAAAGATGTATCATGTAGAAAATAACATTTTTTAAATGTTGAAAACAAAGACTTTATATCCTTTATATTATCTAAATATTGACATATTATAAATACAGTATTTTGAAAATAATATTTTAATTACAAATACAAACATTTTAACTGCAGCTTTTTGGTGAAAGTACTGTTTTTCTAACTACAAACTTGCTTCCAAATCAATATTTTTACATTGTGTTTTTGCCCACAATAACAGAACTCCAACCAGAAAATAACACCATTCTTAATTTAATCCATTGTCATTATCAACATTGCATAACTTGCAGTAATTTATTCTATATGTTAAAAATACTACTTAATCCAGAAGTAATATATTGTCATACACTATTTTATTTTCCTGCATAAAGCAGAAAAACTTACATGANCATCATCAGTATTCTTTGATAACAAAGAAAGAAACAGAGATGTAAAAAGTGTGAATTCCTCCAAACACCACAATATGGCCAGGAGAGTGAAGAGCAAACCCAGGGCCTCCCAGCTTTGTAACCATCTCCTCTGTCATGCCACCAGTGAAGCAGAGCAGCAGTGAGACATGAAAAGGACACGTAGGCTTTACATTTCCATGAGCGGATTCAAATATAAAGTAATAGCAAAGGAGTGCTGGTACTTACTTTCTTTATGGTTAGCAGATGAGCTGGTGTTCTTCACAAAACCCACCAGCACCTTGCAGGTGATGTTTGGTATACACAAACGTATCAACAGCTAAAGAAAATGAGACCAAAAGCAAAGAGAGAAAATGAAACCAGCATCACACTCCACAAAGTAGTCCCCCAAAGACTGAGGCACTACTAAGAAGCTATATTTAGGACAGAAGTCTTAAAGGTTATTTCCTAGCTCATTGGGTCTAACACTCTGGTTATCAGAAGCACTAGACATAATTTATGTTACAACCCTAGCTGGGTCCGTAACTCTTTCTACTTTTGCCTGTTTATAACTTACCCGACATCTCAACACCTTCCCCCTCCCTATCTGTGCATCCCCCTCTTTTCTCTAGTTTTCACTCGTTTACACTCAAACTTTTCTATTTTTTTCTTCTTTTCTGCACTGACCTTCCCTCAGGGAAACAGCCACAGGGATGCAGAGAAATCCCTCCCTCCTGCTGCTTTCCTCTCTCTTTTTTTCCTTACTCCTTGTGGTTGCACCAGGACAGCTCCATTGCTGGAAAGCCCAGCTGGAGGTAGAACATTTAACCCTTCAATGTGTTTGAGGAACACCGGAGTCACCTAAAAATGCTCCAGCAAAATGAAACCCTGGAAAACCACAGCTTCATTCATTCTTACATGTCTATTTGTACCAGATCAAACTGACCTCAGCTGGTCTTCCTTTTGCACCTTGTAGCTGAAGTGATGCCTTGGCTATCTGTGGGCTCTCTAGACTAGGGGTAATTTCACATTTACCTCAGAAAATAATTTTCTGATTTATTAAATGAATGAATTTACTGCTAATGTAAGTAAGTAGAATTTTATTCCATCAGTTAAAGACAAACTTTATTTAAAATCTATTTGCATTCATAGTAAATTAGAAACTGGACTGCTAGTGTATTTAACTATTAAAATAAAACATGTATGTGTGTTTATATCATTGTTTTAATAATTTTATATATAATTGACCTTTTGTAGTCATCAGTTAAACGATACATGATCACCAGGCCAGCATATCTATATAAGTACATCTTTTAGTCTAGACAGGTATTAAATCATTCTTAGCTGTGTCTACAGTATCTTGGGTTCCGCTTCCTTATGCTTTGTCTGTTTCTAGCCATTCTCATTCATGTTGTGGATGATTTTATGTCTTGGTAGATGTCTATGCATAAAGAAGGTTTTCAACATCGTCGAGACACAGACTCCTCAAGCAGGGAAGTCCACAGCCGATCAACTCTTGATCAAATAGGTCAACCACACCAGGCTGTGCATCCTGATGGGAGTGGCAAAACTCCAGAAGCCAGGAACACATACGAACATGCTTTCTTCTGGTCTTCACCTGTAATATACATTTCCCAGCTGTAAACTTTCCTCTATGTATTTCCCTTTCTATAAAACTCTTTCTTGATGTCTAGTTACATGACGTTGAATTTGCCAAAGTTAGGTGCCATTCAGCAAGCTGAGGTTGGCAACACACACTTAAGGGATTACGATAAATGTCCTTTTCTATCTACAGAGCTGTGAAGGAAAAGAACATTAGAAATAGCCTTTGCCTTCCAATTTCCCATACTGTATTGAAAAATCTTGGTACTTCCAACTGAAATATCTGAAATAGGTTTAAAATTACACTTTGGTAGAACAATCCTACCTGCAGGTTAAGGGGTATGTGCTGCACCTCCCTTTTAAAGGTTTCAGCCAGCTGCAATCCATAGGAAATGAATGCTGCAGCAAACATGGCACCCATTCAGCAAAGCACTTAAGCCTTCCCTTAACAGACTTTGCTGAGTAAGGATCCATAACTTAAAGGCATCATAATTTGTGCTTTACCTCATGTACACTTTCATTGATAGATACAGGTATACAAAATCATAACTTCCTCTGAAAACAACCTCTCTGTAACATTAAAAGTCAAGTTTTGATCTGGTTCCCTGATCCCTTACACACATGCATCTTTCCTCTCCTCTCCTGATCAGTTTGGAACCAGCAGAGATTCGCAGCAGATCTCAACACCCGGAGCCGGGCATGTGAGTAAGCTATCGGCTGGCTCTTTCAATAAAAGAACTTGAAAAGCTAATTGAAATGGTAAATACCTCTTTAATCTTTCAGCAAAGTCTGACAGCCTATAACTGTTTTTAATCAGCTGCACAGCAAATGTTGCTGTAATTTTTTTACACTTTGTAAAATATCAGAAAGGTTGACCATGCTCCAAACATCTTCAACCCTTTCCAGTCTATAATACATTTCATCTCGTGTTCTGAATGTGTATCCAATATGTAGTAACAAGATGATAGGTGTTGGTTCCTTGTTGGCTGTTTCAGACTGTAATGTCATCACACAATTGTAGTCTGACACGTCTCGTTGACTTTTTAGGCCTGAACCACAGTTCTCAAGAGCTGATTGTGAGCCGATCGCAAGGATGCCCAGGCAAGACAGAAAGGATTATATGTGGATTCATCTATGAGTGGGTAAAAATCTTAAGCAGAACACAACAGAAAACAAAACCAGGGAGAAGTAGCTGAAAACAAATTATTAGAAAGGATAATAATCCAATAAAAGAAGAACTCAGTGAAAATTATCAGTAATTCTAAAACTGTATCTATCGTCCAAAAAATTAGACATTTGGAAACAATTTAGAAAAGTATTAGAATCATTCTATTGACACAACACTAAGGTTTTATTGAAGCAAGGCAGATACCTATAGTGTATTAAATTTTTAAAGGAGCTGAACTAAACTGCTGCATTTATTACTGCTTTCCAGGTGTACAGGCCTTTCCAGAGTTTGTCTCTGTATCTTTGACTTACAAATGTACTACTTTATCTTTTTTTTTTTAAGTCTTGTAATTAAAAATAAGATGGCCCTCTCATTTATTGTTGTAAATTATTTCCATTAACAGTAAAATACAAGTTATGTATGCTTACAGAAGATGTTATTAACATGAAGGAAAGAAAACACCCTTTATTTTTGGTTCTTTGCGGTGTTCACATTTTGGTCTAATCCATTGTAGATCTCTGGCAGACATTATTTCCTAAATTAGGACACTGGCAGCTGATGAAGTATGATCACATCTCACTGCCGCAAGCAATGGTAAATGAGTTTAAAGACAGACTGCGATTTCATGATACCACAAACTTGAATTTAACACACCGGCACGGGATGAAAACCGCGATGGCCATGTAATTTGACATACTGACCCAACAGAAACTCTTCCAGATGGTTCAAATGTGTTTAGGGCCTCAGATGAAGAACTTTGCAGTGGCGGGCTTTAGTGTCTCTCTAAGATACTCTGACCTCGAGATGCTTTTTGGACCCTCCGTTCTACTGTGGATGGTGCAAAGCCTGCACAGAAATCACACTGCCTGAGTAAGCATGTGCTCTAAGTAAGTCAACAGCAACGTGATCGTGGGCCCATTCATCTGGATTGAACGTGGATTTAGGGGAACGGTGCAGTGCCCCGATGCAACAGTAATGGCTGAAGAGCCACCGCTTCACAAAAAATACACTCACTTCAACAGCTGCTTTTCTGAAGATAACATTACCATCTTCAGCGTTTGCAAGTCTTTGTGCAGACTCTGGGGAAAAAAAAAAAAAATATGTATATACTTACTTGACATGGAGAGGAGAAAAAAAAAATAAACCAAACACAATTTGTCTTGAGTGAAATTTTGCAGGAAGTGAATTCATCTGTCCTCCCCAGCTTTTGTTCATGATGACAAACAGAATTTCAATGTAACAGAAAAATGGAAAAAGTTCCTGTAAAACAGCAGAGTTCTTTCCACAGGCCTACCGTATCTTTATATTGCACATCTATTACATGTACATTTACATTCCACTTTTACACTAATATTTAGTATTGTATATATATTATTCATTTTGTATGGTCCTGGGACTAAGTCTAAACATTTTTCAAACCAAAAGCAGTTTCTACTGATGATGAGATCCCTGTAAAAATTCTGGCTATTCAACAACTGGGACTAAATCTTCTTCTACCAGAAGATAGCATGTGCATAGGCTTTATTTTTCTTTTCTTTAAGTAAAAGTGAATTCTAGAAGATTTTTACCAAGTAAGACAAAAGACCAATTTCTGAAATGAAACAGAATAAATTTTACAGTAGTTGGTAAATTGATGTATCCCATAGTCCACATGCATTATAAAAAAGAATTGACTCCTTAACACACACTTCATGTTTTGAAACAATAGACAATTAAAACTTTGCATTTAACTGATGCATAAATGGAAAAAAAAAAAGTGCTGTTGTTCCAATTCTTATATTACTGATCTCATGGGGAATGATCAGGGTTCACAAGGATTTTTACTGCCATTGCTTATGGACAATGAATACTGAATGGCCACATAACAGCTACTCAAGGTCTCCACTTGCTTCTGCAAGCTGTGTTTTTCTTTACTCAGCACCCACCAGACTTACACAAGAAGTTTGGGACTAGCTGTTAATTTGAAACACTCACATTTTCAAGGCACGCTTATTTGCAAGTTCCGTTGCAAATCCAGCTCTAACATATAAGACTGTTGTGTTTCTTGACAGATTTGACTTCAATTAGAAGACATGACTGTAAGTAGGTTTTGGGGGCAGCAGCACAGTGTTTACCCTTGTAATACAATTGGAGATTTTCTGTACATTATATTTCTTTTGGTCCTTTCAGTCAAATGTAATATCCAGTATTAAATTCAGGATAATGGTAAGTAATAAAGGTTCAGATGTTTCCTTCCTATAAAAACAAAAAAACAACACAAAACCAGAAAAAAAACGCAAAATATCTTTTTATGAATATACAACAGACAAAACCAGTTCAAGTCAAATTCCTCATATATTCAGCAGAGCATAAAATATTACTGATTAGTCATATTATAAAAATGCTTTAAAACAATTGCTAACCACTTAAGTCAGGTCCCAAAATTTATTTATGTATTGTTGTGTGTGAAATTTATTCAGAAAATAAATTGCCAAATATCACACGTTATTTAATGAAGAACATGCTAATTAATACAGATCTTTCAGCAGTCCTGAGAAGGATATACATTTCCAAGCTTCTTCAGCAGCGAGGTACTGGGAATCCACTCTTGGTAAGGAACGTTTTGGCTGTTGTCCACTTTGTCCTACTAGTAGAAGATAATTTAAAAAAATAATCCCACAGCATAGAATTGTTTTCTAATTCACTAATGCAGGATGTTAGCAAGCACAAAATGCAAATATTAAGCTTCTACAGCAATATTAATTTGGTCACAATATACATCTGGTTTATTTTACAGTACACACTGAGCAGCAAATCACAGCAACCAATGTATTCAGTTAATTTCATTACTGAGTTGTACTTTATTATTAGGCAAGGGTCTGATTAGATTTTTCCAAACAACTGTGGGCAGTTTAATCCGTTTGTTGCAGATGTTAATATCTTATTCTCAAAAAATTGTGAAACTTCTGCAGTCTGAGAGAGGAGCCATAAACCCGAATAAATACAACAAGGAAAACAGGACAAGAAAGACTGTCTCCATTCGGTGTGGCAGAGCTGACATAAATCCATCAACTTTTGCGTTTCCTGAAAAAATACATTTTAAGAGGGTAACTATATGCGTATGAATGTAGAGTTTCATATATCTACTTTTGCATTTAATTTCCTAATTTTTTTTTTTTTAAAAAGAGGGAGAGTGAATAAAAACACAAAGTCACCAGTTCCTGCAGTCCAGTGAAGATGATCTGATGCTTTTGATGTGGTATTCTCTGTATGCCGGCTAGGGCACACAGGCATAAGTGTTTCTCAACTTATCTGCACATGCTGCCATCTTTCCAAGTGTATTTGATCTTTATTTAGATGCCTTAAACTATGTGACTAGCTTTAAAGAGAGTAACAAGTTTAGAAGAGCCTTCTGAACTGCCATTGTTCTTCAGATACAGCTTTTATCTCAGGATTAATAAAGTTTCTCTTTACCTACCTCCACAGAGTTTTTCAGGAAAACACTTGACATACTGTAAATAATTGAGCTACAGCTCTGAGAACATGTAAAATTTACTCAAGGCATGAATCAGCTTTCTGTAGCAGTTTTCTGTTCCCTTCCGTCTATGTATGCACAGAGGATGGCAGCAAAAGCTGGGGAAATAAATTTGGATACTTACAATGCGTGTCAATGAGCAGCCGTCAAATGGCAGCAGTTTTTTACTCTTGATCCTCTCTGTCTTCACACTAATGTGAACTTCTCCACCTTCGACAGACAGTTTGTGAAAGAGGCATTACAAAAGAGCACGAGTTGTGCAAAGCATATGCATCTGACTCCCACACTCTGAGGAAGGAGGAGGAGAATTCTGAGTCGTTTCCATAAAGTATGGGCTAAGAAGGTAGAAAAGTGCAGTACTTCCAGAGGGTAGCCCAATAACCCTCAGGACCCCATGCACAGAAGTATTCACGAGGTTCTGCTTTTGTACAGGCATTGCTGTAAGACCAAAGACGAAATGAATCGTGCACATTTTGATTTTGTTTTGTCTATTAGTCTAGTTTAAGAAACAGTGCATTCTGATAGCTGTGTGCAGCAGATGCCTTCAGTTAAGCTCCATGATCCGTGAAGATCTGCAAGAAATACATGCAGACAAGCATTTGTTTGCTGTGTGGTGTAACTAACGTGGCACACTGCCCTTTCTTATCTGAAAAGTTGATCCAGCTTTGGGCAAGCTTTCTCTCTCTGCATATTTGGCCACCCAAAACAAATACAACATGCTTTAACTCCAGCTTATCTTCTGATGATGTATTTCAGTATTGCATTCACATCTTCCAATACAGAATGTACTTTGAAAAGAATTTTAAAATTTCATTAATATGAGTATCAGTGACAACTTACTATGGTATGTTTCCACTTGACTAATAACATCCTGACATGTCAAAGCCTCCTTTTCTCTACCCATCAAAAGCATTTTATAAACATTCACTAATCCTGTCCTCATTTTGAAAATGTGAGAATTAGGCACATGGAAGTACAGTTGCCAAAACCCACAAAGGAAATCACAGGAGGAGTAAATCACATCTGTTCCCTTGTCCTGGGCCATCTACTCCTCACACCTCAAGATCCCAGCAATTAATCCTAAACAAAAGAACTAGGCTGAAATGACCCTCAAGCCCTCTTCTTTGAAACACAATCCATCTCCTAGAAACGTTTTTCAGCCTCTTCTGTTCAGTAGCACTGTTTGGAATCAGGAGTTGGAGACTCGGTGTCTCAGAAGAACATCAGCCAGTTTCCAGCTCTTTATAAAACGGCTGCTAATGGTAGCTTTAGATAGGAGCACGTGTTTTGATCGAAGAGAGTGATTAGAACATTTCTGCCGTGTACCCATCAGTTTAAAACATTGACTGATAATTCTCAGTTTTCTATAAAACAATTTTGCCATTTAAAACCTTTTCCATAATTTTTGCCTTTGTTTATCTCCACGATTGATCATTTTTGTAATGAGATCTGAATCCCACCCTAGTTTTAACACTGCATGGATAACTAGAACATAACTATGTGACTTCCACCACAGCAGAAGCCACAAATTTTTACCTTTGGTAGTGGGCTTGCACATATCTCTGTGACTAACTTTGCTCATAAAGTCAGATAGCTCTTTTGGCTAGGTAAACCCACAAAAATCCCAAGACTGTTACTCTCTTGAAAGCTAGTCACATAGTTTAAGGCACCTAAATCAAGATCAAATACTCTAGGAAAGATGGCAGCATACACAGAATATCGGCATTTTGCAGTATGACAGTTTGTTTGCCAAATCATGTCCTTCTCTGGAGGACTGCCATCCCAAACCTGAAGGATGTAAAAAGCAAAGGATTCCTGCTTTTTAAAGAATGGCAAAATGTTGTCAGATCATAAGATGTATGAAAAATACTGCCAGCTGCTCAATTTACTGAAACATTCTAAGCACAGTGCAGATGAAAGGGCAGATTTTGGCTTAGGATCAGGAAATATCTTCTACTAGAACTATCAGCTATCATTCAAGAAAAAAGCCTGAAAAACTGTAGGGTTAGTTATATAATATATGTATGTTTCCCATAACCTCAATTTTAAAATTCAGAATAATTTACAATAATTAAATGCATTCCCCAGCTCAGGTCAAGACATCAGAATTGTTGAAATGCTGGTAACTACTTGTCGTGGGTTAAGCAGAGGGGAGCTAATTTTTTTTTCCCTTTTCTCCCTTCTCTTCATAAATAGCTAGCAAGAAGCTATGTTTTGAATTCCTGCTCAGGAGAAAGCTGATACGAAGAGAACATTTATAGTTATTGCTAGGATACTCTCAAGGACAAAATACATTCGGTCTCTCTTCTCTCCATAGACAGAGGGAGGGGGGAAAGAGACAGT
>VZTO01015635.1:11558-26319 GCA_013400615.1 Syrrhaptes paradoxus
TATTGGCCGGGAGTGGGCTGGGCCTTTGATCATCAGGTAGGGAGGGGCAGTATCACTGTGTATCACATTGCATATTTGTATATAGTATTATTTCCAATATTATTGTAGTTTAGTTATTAAATTGTCTTTATCTCAACCCACGAGTCCTCTTTGCCATTTACCTCTTTAATCTCTCCCCTATCATTGGGTGGGGGCAGGGACTGTGTGAGCGGGTGTGTGTGGTTTGGCCCCAGCCAAGGGCCAACCCGCCACACTACTAATGCTTGGTATATCTTCTTCATCCCACTACTGGAAGTTACAAATTTTATTTATTTCTTTTTAGAAAAAGGGCAGAGTAATGAAGGCCAGCGTGTCTTAAAAAAGAAAAATCCATAGCAAGTTTTCCAAGATTCTAGACTGGGTTTTTTTACATCCAGGCAGCACACCTATGATTTGGTTGGATTTTAGCAGCACAACGTTGACTCCTCTTTTAATTGCATATGGCTATGAAATGAAAAGTGACAGTAGTGCCTGATTTTTATATAGAACAAGGTTTTATTCTGCTCCTGTTTGTGCTATTTGAAGCAATAAGCTTTTAGGATGCCAAAATTATTGCTAGCCTTGTTAACTACTTTGGAAGTAAAATAGTTGACATAAGGATAGCCAAGTCTGTTCTTTTATGAAAGTGTAATAAGACAGAAAATAATTGTCAAATAATACTTCAGTTTATAATACACAATGACATTTGCAAAAAACTACAAACAGATTTGGTAATGTCACTTATAACACTAATACTGGAAGAAGTAATAGTGTACCTTTCGGGTCCCTGACACCAATGGGCTGAAAGTAACTTGCCATGGAACAGCTGATTACCCAACTGGAGTTACATGTGTGCAACTGAAAACAGACTTTGGCACGTTATCGTTCATATTTTTCAGTTTGCCTCCAAACTACAGAATAAGTTTAGTGGTAGTCTACAAGTGTTAATATTCCAAACACTTGGCTCATTACTCTAATCAAGCAATGGAAAGACCACACAAATGTATGGGCTGTTCAGCAACCCTGACCCCACTCATTCATACACATGTAATAGCCCTGCCATTCACTCATGCATAGAAATGATCACAAAAGCAAACAATGCCCTGCTCACTCATTCACTTAATTAGTTAGTCGCTGTTTCACTCACTTGGTTGACTCAGTCCTTCATACTTACAGCCTTAGAATCTCATCTCACTTCCCCACTGAGCAGTGCCAATTAAAGTTCACTTAAGATGGACATAGATTTAGCAAATCAGAATTACACACTCAGTCTGAGAGATATGAAACTTCATGAAAAACATCCTAAATGTGACTTGGAAGTATTTTATTAAGTTCTTAAGGGGTAATTAGTGCTGTACGGGCCTTGCCTAGCTTTCTCTTTTTCTCCTTTTTACTTTACTTGCTTTGAAAGCAGAAGATGTGATTCTGCCCTTGGTATTATTTATTTAAGTAAGCATTATTGAGAGCCTTTTGCATGTAAGTTACAGACGAGGTTTTAACACTTATGTGGCTGTCAGCAGTCTACCTCTCATAAAGCATTTCTCAACACTAGTCTGCGCAGACACTTACTTATTTCAAAATTTTCTTGGCTAAAGGCCAGTTCCCTTAATTTCTCTTAATTGTACGTTTCATACTCAGCACGAAGGCTTCAGAGAAGAAAGTGATCTGTAACATTTTAAAATTGTTAAACCAATTACCTTTTTTATTTAATGATGTAAGTCTGACATAAATTCAAATTGGGGATTCTTTCCATTACATATCTGACCAGCATATTCAGGTGACACTTCAAATGGAATGCTGTCTGCCCCTCTCATGACCAAGTCTTGCATCACTGCATGACAGACATTAATGTACAGGTCTATCTGTATTTGTACACGGACACGAATCACAAAAAAAACCCTTATCATCCTCTGATTTTAGAAATAGAACACTATTTTCCCAGTAATACCTTTCTCAGACCAGCAGCAGAGCAATTTTTGGTTTTAGCAATTTAATCTTTGGAGATATGTATATGATAAAGAACTGCATAGCTGGCAAAAAGACTGCCAAATAACTAGAAATTCTTACAGCTAGGAAGTAAACTCAGTGACACAATGTCACATCAGTGAATGGGTCTGCATAATCCTTTTTTTAAATTGGCATTTATTTGTGAATATTTTTATCGAGGGCTAAGACTGGAAAAAAAAAGCCAGGGGTGATGGAAGACTTTGCCTTCTTTTGGTAGGGATCAGCGTCTCAACTCACTACAGGCTCTTCACAAACACACAAACAAGGAAGAGGAACAGGGCAGCAACTTGATATGGTCCTGGACTTGACACAAGTTTTTTGCAACCCAGGCCCAAGGGATGAAATCTGCAATACACTCTCATTTGAAAAGGCTCCTGAATCATGAGAAGCACTAATACAACCCAGAAGCATATTCAAATAGGACATGTATTTTGTACTTTGTACACATCCATAAACCTTTGTGAAGAACATCTTATTTTTATGACTTGCATTAGACAGAGTTTATCTAATGAGTGGATGAGTATCATTATCTTTTTACTTTCACTGAAGAGTCTTTACCACACATCTTCTCAAATTTACTTTTTTCACAATGTAATTTACTAGTCCTGGCAGGATTTAAAAGATTATCAAATCTGCTTTCAAAGAGTAGGTATTCCTGGTCTTCTCCTGTAAAGGTGAGGAGACCTGGATTTTTTTTGGTTTAATCAAGTTTATATTGCTAAATAGTATTTTCATTTTTACCTTTAAGAACTTACTAATCTCGAGTAAGTCAGATCATGTCTATATACACATAACTAAAAGGAATTATTCTATTTTTTAAAAAGGTGCCACTGCAAACACCTCCTGCTATTTGAGATGTCAGGATTATGTAATTCCAGGAGAGGACAGGACTGCACCTTTACAAAGGAAGAGCTGAAAGCATGGATACCATACATATCAAAGAGAGAATGAGGAGGGTAAATGATGCTGAAAATGGAGGCCTATGCATAGCAAACACACACACACAAAGGTGGCTACATTTGGAAGCAGTACTTCTGAGAGTTGAAATGGTGAACAGAAGGAAAGAGATTTCACAACTGCATTTACTTTTGCAAACATTCTCCCATGCATTGCACTGTGCTGTCTGAAGAAGTACTTTCTGCAGCCAAACAAGCTTTGATTCTAGCCAGTGAACTCTGTCCATCTGCCAGGGTGATTTAGCCACTGCCACTGAAGAATTTTCATACCTCAGAAACTGAATATTCAAACAGAGCTCAGGCTTTTAATCTTGGATTTAGCCTTAGGAGGAAACCGCCCATCAACACTTACTGAATGCCCACTTGAACCTTTAAATTTGCAGCTTTTTCTGCCCGGGCTCAATCCTGTGCTGTGAGTGGCACACCCAGCAGTACCATACAGCTACACCGCCAAATACACCTGCAAAGGGGGGCAGGGCTCTGGAACTGAAGTTCTCCAGCATATGCTCTCACGGCAATTTTCTTACGTGAGACCATTTAGGCCTTTAAGTGATTTGAATGTAACAGTAAATGCAGGTCAGGTAAAGAATGAAAAGAAAAGGGAAAAACAAGTACACAAGGATGGGAAAGTATTTTTCTTACACAACTTAAGCAGCTTCTCTGACCACAAAATAAACAAAAGTAGATTCTTTAAAGTGAAACCATTACCTACAGATAGTTTTTAAAGTCAAATTAATTTCTAAATGAAGCCAGGGGAAGTCAATTGATCCCTTTCACAAACTGAAATGGATGATCACATGCAATAAGCTTTATCTTGTGTTAAAAAAACGTTAACAGAAAATAACTTACATTGCTTCTGTCGTTGTATAAAACCAACACTGGAGTTTTCCTGCTGGCAACATTTCTCCTTAGCCAAAAAGATACTATCCTGTATTTGATAGATAGCCATACTTTGAATTAATTGTGTCACTCTTGCTTCTACCTTTATTTGTCTTGTATCCTCTTCCCTCAAAAAAGTCTCCTTGAACTCACTATGATAGAGCCGAGGTGGCCCAGCATGCTGAAAGCACTTGTACTTAGTGTAAAATATATTACATACCTTTATCATGATCCATGAGGCAAACATTCAGTGAAAGGTCAGGTAGTTTTCTGTTACTTGGTGAGAGGGGGATGACCAATGCTTTTGCAGAGCTAAGAACCAGCTGCATGTGTTACCGTTCCCAGCATGAGATGCAGAGAGTCCCTAAATGGGACAGAAACCTGCGTTTTCCTGTAGCAGCGCTTTGTGAAATCGTGGTCCTATATAGAGTTGTACATGGACGGGTACTGATATACCTTTTTGTATGCATGCAGTCTATTTAATTTTCATGGTGCTCTGGTATTAGTACTTTGAGACAATAAATAATTAATAACAATTTATAATAATGTAACAAGAGGCCAACTCTTTAAAAAGGGTATGTGCTGACTTCTGTGTAATCACTGCAGTGCGTAACAGTTTAATGCTACTACAGATTTACTGTTTTAGGCTGTACATACATTTCCATGTATGTAAAAATTTTATAAAAATTTAACAAAGGCACGTGAAGAATTTAAGCCGCACAACAAGCCGAGGTATCAGGAAAAGTACAGATTAGTGTTAGGAATTGAATGAGTGGAGTACAGAAGGTACATCTGCCAAAACAGCTATGAAATGCATTTGAAAAAAAAAATAAAAATAAAAAACCCAAACAAAGAAACAAAGAATGTGCTCCTAACTGACCTGCTGAACAAAAGAGTATTTGCAGTGCCACAGGCTTTGCTTGTAGAAGTAGCTATAACAAGAACAGGTTGTGCCTCCTCCTTCTCTCCCCACCATCAAGCATCTGAGCTCAAAAGCGACCAGACTGAACTTTCTGAAGCTACATCTGACTAATACGTGAAGTCCACCAGACAACGCCCCAGAGGAGACCCACCCAGAAGCTGCACACAGCTTTGTAACAGCGAGATCTTGAAGCACAAAGGAAAGCCACACTGTGATCAGCAAGTCACAAGATTATCTACAAGAATTACCGACGAAGCTACAGACATGGCTGCTCAGGGCTGCGAATGGCAGGGGCAGCCTGGCTGTGTTTCTCCTTAACGAAGCAAGGCCGACAAAGGGAAAACTGGCAAACATTTGTGGTTATTTCAGGTTAAGGCAGTTCCCTGACTGGTCTCATTTGTTCCCCTGGCCAGATGGAAGAAATACGGTATGATCTTGACTGCAAGGAAATCATGAGGATAATAGTGCCTGAAGAATAATCTATGCTTTGCAAATACCACCTCATCTGAGGCGTCAAAATCTTTGAAAGAAACCACTCAACTACTAATTTTCATTTGTAGTGCTGTACCTCTTTTTTTCTATGTTCAAATAACACTTTTTTTAAAGGGTGAAAGGAAGCACATATGTACAGCCCAATGTAAGCAATCATAATTAGGAATATCCTGTGATGCTTTTAAACAATTATTTTTACATCTAACTGATGTTCATGATCTAGCACTGACAAATCCTTATTCTACTGTTTGTCATACATGCAATACGAACATACATATTTCATTCACGTCTTGGGAACATGGGAAAAGCTCTTCTACAATGTGTTTGCTATAAAAAAAGGCAATAGCTTTCAATGATTCCAGAAGGGTCCAAACCAAATCTAACACTTTTTTCCTGAGCCTGATTTTATTTTCATTATCGTGTAACGCATATACATTTCCTCAAGGTTAGCTACTATTCTCAAAAGCACTATTACATGCTACCATGAGAATTCAGTCCTTTCAGGATGACTCCTGAAAATACCAGATTTCATAATTCTTTCAAAAATCTTTGTAGTATTTTTGCCTGGTCTGAAGGTCTTTGCATAAACCAGATCCTTGTTCAAATAGGTGTTCTTTAATCATGAAAATACAGCAGAAGCATAAAACCATTTAGGTGGTGTATTCTGTGAAAGCAGAAAGTCTGTACAGAGCTCATTGCAACATTAAACCACGGTCTGCGTTAAAAAAACAGCTGCTAAAATTCTCCTGGCTGTTTGAGACAGCCTGAACAAGTGATCAGAAAACTGGCACCTCATGGAGTTCCTTGCTGAGGAGTTCATCATTTTAAGAGCCTTGACGGAAAGGTTGTTTCACTACGGTGCAAAAGAGAAAGGGTAACTCCATTCAAAACATGTTTAATTTTCAAGTAAGCGTTAGTTTCAGGTATAAGAGATGAATAATCTGTGCAGGAGAGAAAAATGACGTGATCTGTGCTGAGGTCTAGTTCACAGTGTGGGTTCTACAATGCAGATTTTTCCACCCTTTGTGGCTGATTGTACCACTTATACTAAGTTACCCTATGCTTATTTATCGATGATTATTTATATTTGCTGACTAAAACCAGATCCCATTAAGTGCAACTTTAACAATCAAAATATATTACAAATTCTGAATTGTGAAGGGACTGGGTAGCCATTTTGGTGGTGACAGCCATCTTGGGGCAGAATAGATTCAAATAGCTGAATTTCCCGAAATTACTAATATTCTGCAAATGTGATAACTTTAAGGTAATCTTTGAAATTGTCGGCCACCCCACTAGAATGAGAGGAAGGGTGTGGCAATCTGACACACTAAGACATGTAACTGTAAGAGGAAACAATTTCTGCTGCACATTTTTTGCTCTTAACTCACAAACCCCCAAAGATTTAAAATAAAAATAAGCTACTAGTCGAAACCCCTTTTCAAGGCCATGAGCTAAATTGAGAACACACGCAGGGTAGCAATGCCCACTCTTAAAATCTCATTGCAAGTTTAATACGTAATAAAATGTGGAAATGTTTCTACCTGTACATGTAGAAAGACAGAGACTAAAAAGCACGGAAGAACATCACCTTTAAGTAGAAGAACACCAAGCTTGCTATTGCATGTAAGCCAACTGCATGATTTGGGAATGAGGTTGTGCTTGTGGTTTATTTCACCCCCAAGAGACTTTTATCACACAGGACCTCATTATGGTGGCCCGCTGCTCATTTTTGGAGCTTGGACACTGAAGATGTACCCAGGCATTTGCAAGGGAGAGGGGAGCTGATGCTTGGTAAGGAAGGATGGTGCGAGCAGGCCACGGAAGCCAGGACAGGGCTCATGTTTCCATGCACCTCGGAAAGCGGTGCTCAACAGGGGATGTGTGGGAAAGGGATATTATAGTTGCAAGGGAAGGCTAAAGTACCCATTAGGAACATTTTCTTCACAAATTGGTTTTTCACAGCTGAAGACAAAGAAAGGCTGGAGCGACTGAAGAGCGAGATAACAGTGGACTCAAGGACCATGAATCCCCAAGGTTTGGACACAAGATCAATGAGCACAGCTCACAGATTAGAAACGAGGGAAAACGACAGCAACATTAGAGGCTGGAGACAGCATGTAAGAAGCAACATGATCCAAGCCTGATGTGAAGCGGACAGCTTGCTGCTGCTGTGATTTATCACTGCTCCCACCAACAGGGTAGGGCAGAGAAACCACTCTGGATGCAGAGAAAGCCAGGGGGAGCGGCACGATGCACTGTAAAAGGGTAGATGCCTTTGGTAAAGTCTGGGTAAGCAAAGGTCGAACGCCACGACACGAGGGCGCATCACGTAACTCTGCAAAGTGACTCAGGCAGCCAACATCTGCCGGGCCGCGCGGGCTGGGGCCCCGGGCCGGGCTGTGGGGGGGGAGCTCCGCCTGCCGCAGGCTGCCCTCGTGTCGGCCCGGAGCCGCCCCGCCACCCTCTTTCCATGTGGCGCCGTGAGACCCCGGAGGACGCCGAGGCAGGCGGAGGGCGAGCCGTGGGGCGGGGGGAGAGCCGCCCGCCGGAGAAGCAACAGGCGAGGAGCGGCGGCCCGGCCCCTCCCGCGCGGCGAGCCCCGCGCCCCTCCCGCGCGCGCAGCGGCGGGACTGTTAGAGCCGTTACAGCTCCCACTTTCGAACTGATTCAAACTCGGCAGCGCCGAGCGGCGCGGCGCCTCCCGCCGCCCGCCAATCCTCTCGCCCCACTCCTTTCCCCTCCCTCTCCCCCCCCTCCACGTGAGGCAGCGGAGAGTTTCAAGCCTCCCCAGCCCGGCGCTCCCCAGCCCCGCTCCAGAGAGGAGGGAGCCGGGGGCACAGAGGGCCGCCGGGCCAGAGCGGGTGAGGGCTGGGGAGCAGGGGACGGGACTGTCAGCGCAAACCCCCCGCTCTCCTGCGGGCAGCGCGAGAACAAAGAGCTCTCCCACCCCTCCCGCCCCCCCCCGCACGTGGGGAGCGAGTTCCCGCCCCCCGTCCCGCCCCTCGCGGCGCCTGATTGGCGCGGGGGGCCCTGTCCGCGTCCATCCAATCGAGGCGGCGCTCGGCCCTCGCCAATGAGCGCGATGCCGATTGGGCCGCCGCGTTTGGCGCTCGGTCCGGGAGGGTGAATCCGGCAGCCGGAGGCTGAGAGGAGGGAGAGTGAGAGAGCGGGCGAGCGGAGCGGAGCGGCGCGGAGCTGGCGGCGGCGGCGGGGCGGCAGCGGCGGCGGCGCGAGGCCGGGGAGGGGGGGCGGGTGAGTGAGCGTGCGACACCGCGCGGGCTTGAGGCGCTGGNGGCGGCGGGGGGCGCCGGCGGCGAGACACGCGCGCTCCCGGCCGGTGACAGCTGGAGGGGAGAGACATGGAGTCTGAAGTGCCCTTTGTCTAAGTTGGCTGCGTCCAGCCCGGCCAGTGGTTGCCGTTCCGATCCCCGCCCGGCGGAGCGCAGCCCCAGGCTGGGGGGCGAGCTTATCGTCCTCCCCTCTCGGGGCGGGGGGCCCGCGCTGCGCGGGGAGAGGGGAGAACGGGGGAGACGGGGCGGTTTCCTTTCTCTCCTCCCCGTTCCTGCCGCCTGCATGCGGCGGCTGCTTCGGGCACAGGGTGATTGAAGGGGCAGAGGGGAGGTGGACGCCGGGTCAGGTCTCGGAGCGTCCGGTGGAGGAGCGCGCGTACCCCCGCTGAGGAGAGCGGCACGAGGCTCGCCCCCGCCGAGGCGGGCTCCCGGGAGGCTCGGACAGGTCCCGGAAGCTGGCGCTCGGCGGGGCGAGCCGGGCGGGGTGGCTGGAGCGCGCCCCGGGACCCTCGCCCGCAGCCTGGTGCCCTGGAAACCAGCTGTGTGGTCTGGGGGCTCGCTGCTCCCGGCCTGGGGGGGTTCCTGGTTCAGGGAGGAAGTTGAAGAGGGCGAGGGGGTGAATCAGTCTGCCGGTGGCTCCGGCGAGCTTCCTGATCCTTAGGGCACCGTACGGTTCTGGTATTCCTGAGCGCCCCAAGAAAGTTCCTAGGGAGCTGGAAATTCCGGGGCTTGGGTCTCATGTCGCCAAGCACGGGTGTACAGAGCACTCTGAACCAGGGTGTCAGGGGAGGTGGGGAGGAAGGTATGGGGCAGAGCTGCTCCTGAGCAACGAGTGTATGGTGGGATAAAGAAATAGGTGTGTTGTGGCATCCTGCGTATGTCTTTGACATGAACGTGTATTCATGGTGATTCAGAAATTGTTATTAGCAGACAAAAGCCAAGCAGTCCGCATAGATGCAGCAGGAATGGGATAATAAACTTGTACATTATTCAAGATACTTATTTTTAACTTACTAGGAACTATATTTTATTGTAGCTAGAGAAAAGTTTTTTGTTTCCTAACTGTGGAGCTGGAAGTTCAGATTAGGGCTCTCTCTAAATTAGAAGCTTGTAACAGTTTGAACAGGGTTGTTTAATTGTGGCAGGCTAGGTTTGTCTTTGTTTAAGTCCAGCAGCCGTAGTTTCAGCTATTGGGGGTTTGGTTCGTACTAATACAGTTTTCAGTGAAGAGTTTTACCATCATTTTTAGTGTAATCTTCACTTCTAAATTGGGATTTCTAAATTGGGTTAGTATTTTTTTTAGGGGTTTCACAGTCAGATTCTTTATGTGATTTATAAAAATTAAAAGGTCGTTCTTTGTTTGTCCCCAGTGTCTATATCACATTGAGAGTCCGGGGAATGTTTATTTGTGGTAACAATAAAGCATCTTCAGAAGGGTGAGTATTACTTGTACATAGTGTACTATAACTAATCTCACTTTAGATTATTAAAATGTGACTATTTAAGATCTACAGAGTCTTTCAGAAAGCATGCTTCCAGTATTTTAAGAGGTATGACTCAAAAGTTTTGTGCAACGTGTAGAGTGTTTTTAACTTCAAGAGCTAGTGCTTTATCAAGTACTGGCTTTAAGATTGTTACGTCAAAAATGTTACATTTCTTATTGTGGAGTTTCCTTTGTAAAAAAAAAAAGGGAAATTTTATTTTTTTTCCCCTTCCTCTCTCTACATGAGGATTGAAAGTAACAATTAAAGTTAAGCAACCTGTGGAGAAATCTGTGATAATAAAATGTTCTATGAGATTCCAACACCTATTTTCATCTGGAACTTTTAAGAATTCAAGATTCTCATTTACGACAAAAATTGGGAAAAAAGGAAAGATTTTTTCAGAATTTTTTTTAATATGTGATTTCACTCTGGAAAGTGACAGACACTGAAAGTCTGCATCATCAGAAAGTCATAAAATGTCTTTTCTCAGTTTAAAATTAGCTAAAGCAGTAACGTGTAAGCTTAGGCCAGAGGCATGAAGTTCAGCCTCATTTTTCTTCCTGGCTATATTTTTTTCCTCTCTTGCTAGAATTGACAACAAGCTGAAATATGGTGATTTCATTGAAAATACGCATTCAAACGGATTTGTGTTTGTTCTGTAACATTACAACTTTCATAGATGAAATATAAATATATTCTGCGGTCCTGTTTACCTGCAAAGAAACTTTGGCTTAGCGAGAAGGGAATTTTTGAAGTGCATTATTGAGTGCACTAACTGTACCATATATAGAGTGCAAGCTACCTGCCAGTTTCTATAAAGCAGTTTATGTCAGAATAAGCTGCATCTAGCATCTAGTGCACTCCAACAATGTTCCCAGAAAAGTTGGTGCACTGTAAAATTCTTCTCAAAATTAGTCAAAAAAATCTGTTTTTGTCAGTGTTCACGAGAAGATTCTGTTTCTTTAGCTTGTATCATGTCTAGATTTTAAAAGTTCACAGCTATAATGTTAAAATTGAAAATTTTAGACAACAGTACTATATTCATGTGGTTGAACAATGAGAGTTATTTTTAAAAATAGCTGCATTATTGATAGAAGGCATATTTAATAAATGTTTGCTTTCCGTTGTATTTGAGCAAAAGTGCTGTGGGAAACTTCATGTCAGATGTAATAGGAAAGTTCTGTCATTCTGCAGTTAGTGCTTAGAGATGCATGTCAGCTGACTTGAACTGTCTGTGAAACTTAAGGGGGAATAAAGTTTTCCCCAGTAGGGATGCTGAAAAATCTCAGGAAAATCTCAGGAACAGGTCCTGGCCTTTGCTAAGCAAGGAAGTTTACTGAGTCAAGTAGGTCATCTTTACAAAATTTCCTATCCAAGCAAAATTCAGTTTACCAGATTTGAAAAGAAGTGGAGGAAATGGACTACACACTCTAAATATAATTCTTGGTGAAGTGTGTGAGTAATACTTATGTTAGGAAACAACGTTCTGTTAAGAGAAGCTGTACGACAGTAACAGGAGGCTGCTACCGACCTTATCGTCAAGGTGTGTGGAGAGCAGTGCTGGGCTCATGGAAACAGTACCTGATCGAAGACAGCATCTATGCTGCCTGTATCTATAAATTTATCTGTAAATGTGTTGATACATTTAGCATCTATGTGTATGACTTGTACAGCTGTTCTAGAATGGCCAAGTCAATCCTTAAATGGATGAGTTACTGCAGTACTGGCATAGTTTAAGTGATCACTTCAGCTAAGCGGCTATGTCTTGGAGGAAGAAAGGTGAGAAAAAAGGAAAACCTTGTGTGAAATGGATGCAAAATAGGGAGAGGTGTTTCACAGGGGAGTGATAAAACATTGGTTACAAGTTAGCAGAGTGCTTGGGTTTGTTTTTTAAGCTCTGAGTACATGCCTGAGAGGTTTTTTTTTGAGCTAAAAATTAAAAGGGCAACAATGTGGAGAATTATTAAATAGATATTCTATCTGTTCTCACAGAGATCAGTTAAAGAATTTGGGATGATGTTGAGTGTGTCTGTTTATGGATGAGGTGAAACTGAAGAGTCAAATTTGTTACAGGAGGCAGTAGGTTCTGTTGAGCTTCCAGGAAGAAACAGTGAAGTTTCCTAAAACCTAGTAGTGACAATATTGCTTTCTGTAACTGGTAATAGTAGGTAGTTGGGGTGTTGCAGGCTTTTTCTCATTCTGTGCCTGGATTTCCACTGAGACGTGTCAGATTGTGGACTTGAGGTTTGGATCCTCAGTGAAAGTGAGAAAACTACCTCCAGTGTTATAGTCAGAATATGTATTCTGAATTAAAAAGATGAAGTAATGCTAGTAAACCTGGGTAGAGGCAACTCTTAAGTAGAAAAGTAGAAGTATAATTTTTGTGTAATATTGATGAATCAAGCTTCTTTTAAAAATACTGAAAAAGGCAGGAATTCTTAAGCATGTAACTATTTAATCACAGACTTTTCTCTTCCCATAATAAATGACAATCAGTTTTAAGAGGATGTCATTTAAGGTCCCTGCTGTGTTCAGAAAAAATTGTAAACATACAGCACTCCCCACTGCCCCAGATTAATGTGGGTTGGAACCTTACTTTAGGAAGCTTTTGGCTACCTGGCTGAAGACCGCACATAGGATTTTTCAGTAATTGTGCCTCTACTCAATTTATGAAAAATACTGTTGCCTTGGAAAGGCTTACAATGCCTACTGTGCTTCCTTTTTGATGGTAAAATCAGTAGTACTTCTAAGGTGAGAAGGCCATTTGGAAATGTAGACGTACTGTGCATGTTTGGAATGCTGTGGATAAAAACAACGATGTAATAACGGGAGTGGATCAGTGCAGTACTGTCATTTGCTTGAAAATGTGATGTATTACTTCAGAAGCTTCTAATTTGGATGTATCTTATTTCATGAACAAATGAGGTAAAACTGACACCTTACTGTGTGCAAATAAAGACTTCCTTGATACTTGCAATTGCAGAAGTTCAGAATTTGCTATTTGTTTTCTTTTTTAATATGTGCATATGGTGCCTGCTTAAATGGTGTTCTATGTGTAACTATGCAAGCAAAGTGGTACAAATTACCGTCCACATCCTGGGATCTCTTAAGACTTGAACTGAAAAGAAATCTTTACAGGAGGGTGTGATTTCTTTATACTTTAAAATAATTTAAAAGTCTAGAACCAGACCTGTTTCCTTGGTCAATTTTTGTTGTATTTGGCTCCTTCCCATTCTGCCTTTGACGTGGTTGGTTCAGTTTTTCCTGCCATGCATTCTCTTTTTCTCAGCCTGCATGTTCAGTTTAAATCCCAAATCCATCAGATGTAATTTCAAGAAACAAAGTATTTAAAAGGAAGGAAACTCAAATCTTACAACTTCTATATAATTTTAATTTTTTTTTAATGTGAACTGGTTTTCTTTCCCTGTTTCTTAGAGTGAGTGGATCTGGCAAGCTTTATATTTTTGGTGTGTAGTTATCTGGTTTCATTTTTTATTAGTAAGGGAAAAAATTGTGGAGATGGAATTCAGTTTGCTGCTTCTGTCAGAAATCAGCCAGATATGTGTTACAGATGCTTGATTACCTGTGAAACTGTACTATGGCAAATGGATTAAAGTCATTAGGTTATCATCATCTCTTTTTTTAATGATGCAATTTATGACCAGGGACAGCATAAAATCTGTTCTTTGTGATAACTTCTTCCAACTGTATGTCCACTAGTTTGTGCCACGTTTCTAGCGAGTATTTATTACTAATGTATTTCATACAAAGTTAAATCCACTGTTGAGCTATTGGAGGAAGCGACCGATATATGTTGTTTTAATCTTAAAATAGTTTAACCGTTGCTGGTGTTCAGTCCATCATTGCTTAGAAATCGGTCCCAAAGCCTTACTATTTGTAATTCTCTTCTACAGCCTAAGGGAGATGAGTTTTTCACTGGAGTGTAGTGGGTTTGGTGTTTTTTGTTTGTTTGTTTTCACTTGATTGTTTACTTTGTTTTTAAGATAAACTCTTTCTCATTAATTTTCTCCATTAAATCAAACTTCTGATAAAGTAGTCTTTCCGTTTTTTCTGTGTATAAGTGACATTTAATCTAACATGCTGATGGATTAATCCCAGTATACCTTATAGAACAGGGTTGCCATACGTTAGAGCCAGTTATTTGGAGGGCTTTAACATGAGAGTTCTGTTAGTAACATCATCATTTGAAGGTCATTTTGGAATTTTTCAGAAAATTGGCAAATACCAGTTCAGCTCTAAAATTTGCCAGACTGGTCTACAATAAATTCTGCACACATGGAAGGATAATGTCTTTCGAAGTTTAGGCTTTTTGCCTAAAAAAAGTGTGGAGTAGCTATTGGACTGCTTAATTGTTGTGTGTCAGGGTTTTTCCAGTGTGGAGTGTGGGCTGCTTTCGTGTGCGTGGGTTGAACTGAAGAACCTGTGCCTATTTGTAGAGTTTTTTAGAGTATAAAAGGTGTGTCCACAAAACAAGTTCGGGTGGAATAGTCAGTGCACTTCAAATTCACACCCTAAATTATTTTGCCTGTGGAGACATGCCTTAAGTGTTCCCAGCAAGTGTTACTTTTTCTGCCAAATTTATCCAGGATATAAAAAAGGTAAATTTTAAGAGATGGAGGTGTTAGGCATCAAAGGCGTATTTAGAATATGTGTACAAGTCACCTAACTTCTCTGGGTGTCTGTGGATGA
>VZTO01015636.1:20287-31990 GCA_013400615.1 Syrrhaptes paradoxus
TGTCCAGTAGTCCTATATCACTGTATCATTCATATACATTTATATAAATTACATACGTTTATATCAATGTATCACTTTGTATTTCTCTATGTCATTCACTGACTATATTTACTAGGGTTTATGTGATCAGTGTTTCTGACTGCCTCCAACCACAACAGAGCGGAGTGCTGTCTGTCCTTTCCAAGTTCCTTTCAATGAACTGAACGTGACTTGCTCCAAATGGCTCTGCTTTTCGAGACACTTCCTACATTCTGAGTGGAAGCATTAACAAAAGAAAGAGTTCCAGACTGCAAAAGCAAACGGGCTGTGTTTGAAAATACTTAGTAAGATAATAGAGTTTTCTACAAAATGAACATTTATTTAATGATATTTCATTTTTCTCTCCCACACTTTCTGTGTGACTGCCTCATTTAACAGTCTTTAGCATGCCAAGAGGAGTTAACGCAGATTGAAAGCTCAGGCTAGCAGTGAAGGCAACAGTCCATGGTGGAAAAAAGGGGTCTTTATGTCATGATTGCTCTGCTGTCACCAACCCTGCTGCTATCATTTCTTTTTCCAGAAAAATCCTTATTTGTACCTCTGATTTACAAATATAAAGGGTCAGAAATATTTGAAAAAATCTGTTTTACTAAAAAATGACAAAGAACAACAGAAATGCTTTTTCACAGAAGCATTCATTTTGAATGTTGAAAGTTTGATCAAGAAAGATTTCAGAGGTGCAGAATTGCATTTTCAGTCAAACTTCACACAGAAAACAAGTCAAGATCTCCCCAGGGCAGTGTCATCTCCAGGCATCCCAGTGTTTAGGAAACCTTGCCACTCCAAAGAAAACTGTTTGAAGTCCTTGTCTCTCATTGCTTTAAATGGCTGTCCTTGAAAAGCACTAAATCGTCTTTCTTGTTAAAAATTGTAAAAGTTGAAGCAGTTACAAACAAATGAACAACAAACATAAATCCTGGAAACAGTCACTGGAGCACTTTTTTTCTAACCACCCTTTCTCATATTTGCTTGAGGCAGTGCAAATCAAACAAGAAGTCTCCTAATTTTGGTAGCCATTTCTTCAGTGTGAAAAACAATATTTATACTACCTTCGTAGGCAAACAAGAGACTCACATACATGACAGAATTACATGTGTTTAACATCCTACAGGACTAGGCTCTGTAATGTTATGTTTTATAAATATGTACTTATTTATAAGTTCACAGATAAACAATGATTTATATAAAGAAAATCTGCTTTTTGTTTTAGAACACAGCATTTGGGGCTTATTTAAAATTCAACATTATAAAGCCATATGAATTTCCAAAGTTCATTTCCTAATTGCATCACGATGATGGAAGAAAGGGTGCTAATGACATAGTACTTCAAAGAAAGGTAAAAAAGTATTTACTTCGAGCACTGAGTTGGGCAATATTTTTTTCATTTAAATGGAGGGAATAATTACTTCCTCATCTCATCTTAGATAGATTAGTATGCAAAATAAAAGAATGAGTAACCAACCTTGTTTCTAGTATTAGCACATATAATATTATTTTAATTAAATAATTCACCACCTGTAACAAATATTAAAGTAACCTTGCTAATTCTTTTCTACCCTTTAAGAGATGCCACTTTTTTTTTTTTTTTTCTGTGAATGCTGCCATTAAATTCTGCTTATGTTTTGGAGCAATCTCATCTATATGCTGACAACCATTTGAGTGGAAAAAAAAATATGCCATTGGGAGTAAATGTAAGTTATTTCGCACTTCAGTAATTTTTAAACATAAAAGGCCAGCATAATTCCAGACGAAGGAGGCAGATTCCTAGGTTCTCTTTTTCCACTGCCATTAACTTTGTGTAGGCATTAACACATCCTTCAAATAAATGGCAGCCAAGTTTAAATAGCTACAGTTCTGGTTTGTTGCTGTTTTATATTGACCTTACCTGATGTATTGTTAAACATCGCAAGGGAGAATTGACTTATCACTAGATTCTTAACCAACACATGAAATTCTTAGTATTTTTCTTCTTTGAAATAAATAACATTATAAATTTCATTATAAATTTACTTTACTTAATTCATGTACGTAATTCCAGTAACACCTCACATGTTTGTACTTGCCAAAAGGGGGGATAATCCTGATCCAAGGAGGATACAAATGAGACACCAGAAAGACACAACCAAAAAAGACAATAACTTGCATAAAACTGAGACAGACTTACTACTAACAGTATGGTTTAGTCATATAAAGTCTACAAGGCCATTGTTTATTTTTTGTTTGTTATTTTTGGAGTGCACACATACTACCTACATCTACCACCATTGCCACATATTTTTTCTGACATAACTGCCGCTACTAGAGACATAACTGAGAACACATATGCACAATTCAAGTTGCATTGCAAAAGTATAGTATCCAGACAACTACTTGAAGACAATTTTGTCTAAAAGTACAGTCTCAGAGAAAAGGATGTTGTTCATCTTAATTGACACCAAGTTGAATGTGAATTTCATTCCTGTGAATATGTGACTAATGGAAGAATAGCAAAGCCAGGACAGGACCTTAACTGAGTTTTCTGAATCAGTAATGGAGAAAATTCAGAACAGCATATAGAATCAAAATTACATGAGCATATTACACATTCTTCATTTTACACTGAGTCTCAGGATGCCTTTACACTTTAGAAAATTAAAAGCACAGACATCCTCCTTGCCAGAAGAATGCCCACAGAAGGCAATTTCCAAATTACTTTCAGCACTCCCTGTGCCAGTGATGCCAGGTTTCATCAAAAGCTGTAATCTGCACAGGCAGCTCCTGACCCCCTGTGAGAGTCTTCTCTTTCCAAAATTATTCCCAGATTAAAGATGACCATTATAACTTTGCTATTCTGGCATCAGTGATTACTAGAATCCACTCATTTCTAGTATCTTTCCTCTGGCTTTTTTTTTTTTTTATTAATAATAAACATAATTTTGTTTTGTATTCATTTTTATTCAAATTCTCCACCAAAAAGGTAGAGGTTTTTTGCAACTGTTTGAGTTATTTGGGGCTGGTTGAGCCAAAGAAATCTTTCTTTCTTGCCAAAGAAATCCTAAGCTTTGTCCTGCATACATTTTGTTTAAGTCTTTAAGACAGATACCACCTGTGCCCTGAGCAGCACAGTGCCTGTTGCCAAGGAAACAACAATTTTCTCTTGCATCATCTTCTCTTCCCTCCCTGTCTCCTTATTCCAGTGTCTCAGCATCCTTTGCATTAAGGGCAAATAGAAAATATTTCCATTATTCCTGACATATATGAAAAATAACACCTTCAAAATTTGTATGAAGTAACATAAAGTTCCAGTAATATCACAAATTTGGAAGACTTGTTAGAAAGACTGCAAATCCTATATTGTGATTGCAAATCAGTAGAATAATGATAGACAATAGGTTATTTATATGCATTACACTTCTGCTAAGACCTGGAGTATGCAGACTGTTGATCCTGCTCAGCCATATGCACAGAGCCATCTTGTCCACTCTGAAGAAAAAGGGTGTTTCTCACAATTGCTTGCAGCCCAGCAGAGAAACTCATTGGATATAACCACAGGTATCACAGAATCACGAAGATTTTCCTTTAAACAGTAGCCAAGATTCAATAGCCAATTACTTGCAACAAATTAAATTCAATCTAAACAGTAAAAGTGGATCACAGAAAATTCTGCATTCTTATCATGCTGGGTTTTCTGTAAGGCCCTTGTTTCCCAACAGCCCTCTTACAGTTGTCTGAGCACCTAAATGAGAGGTGAAGCAACCTGATCTGGAGATATGTCCCACTTCCCAGAACCAGAGGAGTACACCTGCACACCATTATATCACAGCCTTTTCTTGGGAAAAAAAAAACAAACAGTTCCCAAATATTGTAAAAAACAAAAAGAGAAGAAAAGAGGAGCCCAGGTTCCATTTAGTCACTATCACAAAGCCACAGAATAAAAACAAGACACAGAAATGGACAGCATTACTCAGCCCCTAGAGAAATCATGGATTAACTATTCCCAATTGCAACAATAACTGCATCAATTTCTGGCTTCACCAGGCAGAGCAGGAATTACAACCAGGCAGAAGACCATATGTTTTCAAACCTTTCAATGCTATTAAGAAATAGAAGGAGGAAGAGGAGCTGCCAGGGTCCTGCATGCACCAAGCGGCCATGCCTGCTCCCAGGCACTCTCAGCCCCAGTCCCAGTCCTGTCCCCGCTGTCCCCACAGCACTTCCCACACGCTGGTTGTGGAACCTCACAACCAGCTTGCCTTAATGGCTAGATGTACAACCTGGGACAGGAGTCTGCTGCTCCCCACCCCTGACCAGAGAGAAAGAAGCCACAGAAAAGAACAGTCTTTTACTATGAGGATAGGTGAAGTTTTCCCAAAACTCTGCTGCAAAGGCTTTAATTTTATTATTATTATTTTTTAAACAGTATAAAACAAAACAAAACAAAACAAAACAAAACTGTCCATTTTCTATTAATAATTTTGTAGAAAACAGACCTAACTTATTGCTGTGACACATATTACACTCAAGTATTTTGTACCTGCAGGTAAGGATAACTTCACTAACAAAATACAGCATGTCAAATAAGAAAATGCTGCAGTCACAGAGGGTCCTAGACCACACTGTAAGAATATGAACCCTTTGAAACAAACATTTAGTGCAAATAGCTTTAATTTTTGAGGGACATCTTAAATATATAATAATCAAACTTGGCTAAGCAAAGGCATGTGTACTATATGAATGAGTAAGGACCAGGCAAGATGAGTAAGGATCATGCAAAATCAGTGCTGCCCTGTGAGTGATATTCTCTGTGCACTCAATTTCACTAAAAATTTTGAAAATATTACTCTTGCTGACAACTATGTTCGCAGATATCAGTGGAACCTTCACAATAGCTAGCTAGGTAGATATTTCACATATTGAAGGATCTCATTGTACAAGATTCCACCTTATATCTTGGATCACAATCCTGTATCACTGGAGGAAGTGAGATTTATATTCACAGACTTTCCTAAGCCCACTTAGACAGACTTTTAACTGTAAGTGAAGCACTTAATATTGCAAAATATACACAACTCTATGTTTGAAAAAAAACAGTTCTACCAACTTTCCTAATATTTTAATGGAATTGATCCTATCATTCTGCACCATGTAACAGCCAAATTTGTCACTGCATTTGCAGGAAACATTCTAAAGCCAAAAGTAAGCTACAGGGCTCGCTCTCTTCAAGAGAATGCATTTGAGTTAAAACACACCATTTTGAAGTCAACACATTTCACAGCGATGTAAATATTTGAACTGCATTTTTAAAAAAGAAAGATTCTGAGGTCCAGAATGATGTTAAAACCATATCAGATACTTTTATTTATTAAAATAATAGACAGGAGAAACTTACCATTTTGATCCAAAAACATATTTTCAGCTAGTCATGAAAACTGACAGAATACATATTTTGATTGTAGTAAGTACTGAAATTAATTTTAACTATCAGGAAGAGCATGAAATTGAAACCCCTGCCTTGTGTCAGTTCTGGAAAATGTGATTTTAACCATTCAAATTAAAATTAATACTTCTTTTTATCCCCAAATTGTAATGGGGTAGTGTACAAATACATTTAGAGAATGAACTCTCCAATATTTGAGACAGCCACATGCTTTTCAGCAAAAAATTTCACACTGGTCACAGTGGTCTTACAAACTCAAATTTAAATATAAGCATTTCTAAAGAGACTCTTTTAAAAGGTGACTGATCTTTTAAGAATAATACACAAAAGTCTCAAGAGATCACAAACACCTTATTAGAGTGTTAGCTGTGCATGAGAGCAAGAACCTAATTTTCTTCCCATCTTTGCCCTTTTCAGCACCAGGCAGAGACACTGAATGCATCATGGTAAGGCTGGAAAATATGCCTAATGAGGGAACCCCAATTCAGATTGTGAGGTGTGGTAGAAAGGCGATGGAGAGATCTACTGCTAAAGTGGGGTAGCAATGGGTGGAACCTTGTAAGAAAACTTACATGACCTCTGAGGTTATACAACTCAAGTGGACAGCAATCTTAATCAGTACACAGACTGTCCCGAGTCTGAACCATAAAAGAAGTGTTCTGCATTTCATAAAGATTCAAATAATCTGTTCAGTCTCATCAACTCAGAAGTTTTTATGATGAAGTCCAATTTTTGCCACATTTTAAAATCTCTTTTGCAAGAGAATCACCTTGCCTATACTTTATGCTCTAAATAAAAATATCCTTTATTCAGATAATTGCAAGTTTGGAAGAATTAATTAGGGTTTTGTTCTAGAAATTTGGAATGAAATTAACTTCTCAAGCAGAATTTAATGGAGATTATCCTCTTAACCACATTTTCTCCACTGGATCTTACAACATACTGTGTGATCTCCAATGGAAGTGGTAATAACTTCAGAGGTGTGCAACTGTTCTTTACAAGATGAGTCCCTTCTCACATGAGTGGATATATTCATTTTGACAGACTAATAAACTGGATAATTGGTCACTTTGGACACTCTTTGAATATGTTTTGAATTTTGGTTATACACACTGAATATTCTATCTGTTTATTATATTTTGGGTTTATCATATTTGATTCTAGAATACCCTAGGTACCTTAAAGCCACTCATCTAAAGTCTTGAATATCCTTCCATCATTTAAAGCCCTATATATATACAATTTAAAAGGCATTTCAATCTCTCTTACTTTGTAACAAAATCAAGTAATGGCCAGAAATAAACAAGCCATTATCCAGCTTAAATGATTTCTTAAAATCCTTAACAAAAGATCAGAGAAACTGATATTTCAATAAACAATATTTCCATATAAAAATAAGCACACTTTAATGTTTTAAAAAACACTAGATTCATGAATTGTTGTTGTGCTCGTATTTTAGCTGGTTAAAAATAATAGGTGAGTTCAACATATGTGAGTAAAATTAAGTCAGCTGAATTAGAAAATAATAAGTACAAACCAGAGTATTCCTATTACATATTCCTGCTTCTCTATCAAGTTCTAACTTGATAGAAGTAATATTCCTTCTCACAACATTTTTCATAGTCATAGATGATGACAATAACTTCCCCATGAACAAATACCCATGCCCAAGCAGTAATTTTATTTACTTGCACTTTTCCCCTCTAATTAAAGGAAGATTTATTTTTTCTCCTTAGAGTTAATGATGTTAACAGCCTTTCATCATAAAACATAGAATGTCACAGCAGGAAATAATATAATCATATCCAAGTAACCAAGATATCTTTTCTTTTTTCTTTTTTTNGTCTTAACAGGAGCTGGTGCTGAGATGTTGTGAATAATAAGAATAAATATGAGGATAATGTGGTCTATGAGACAAATTACCTGCTTCTAGGTGAACAAAGGACAGTATGATTTCTTGTTATAATTTAAAACAATTCTTCATTTCTCATACAATACCTCAAAAAATTTCAGTGCTTCAACTCTCACTGATTTAAGGAAGCCTTGCTTTTTTTCTGTAGTCTACAATTGTATCATTGGTGTCCCTTAACACTGAGATGTATTTTATAACATACTTCAAAACACTTGAGCTGATGGATTGCTACAGCATATTTCTCTTGTTTGGTCAAGATACTTTTCTTTCCCTTGACTGAATTTTATGTTTTTAATGTAATGAAAGTAAAAAAAAAAATATTGCAGACAGTTGTCCATGCTCAAAATTGACGATACACATGCATGCTCTGAATATAAGCTTTGTAATAAAGATTACTGAGGGTTCTCAGGGCATCTGAAAGTTAAAATGTTTGCTTTAGCATAGGCTGTCCTCATGTTAATATGTTTTAGGACCAGAGGTAGCCTGCACCTTCCCACTATCTCAAGACTTTCCTTCATTTCAAAGCAGTGGTGTCTCCCTGTTCCTGATGTTGCAAGTTAGAGCCAACATAAGAAATATGTACTCTCTGTGTAGAGTTGGGTAACTGTCCTTGGGACTGTTGAGAAAAAACTTCTTCATCCCTTAAGAAACGTTAGATTTACCCTTGAAGATGGGAATATCCTGGAAAATAATCAGAATGTTCATAGTCAGCCAAGTTAGTGATTAGCACTGTCCAAAAATAGCCTCTCCAAATTTTATTATCTTTATAATGCTAAAAATCACACTTACAAGTGTGATTCTCCTGAACTAAGACCCCCACTTACCGAGGATGCGTAGTACATTTAAGGAACACTATGCTTTTAAATCAAAGTGAGAAAAGAACTGACCAACTGCAGTTACGAAGAGATAGAAACTAAACCATTATAGTTAGGATGTGGCAAAATAGACAGAACTAACATTTTGGACTGTATAAATACACAATATGACTGAAACTAGGTGTACTAGCTTTGTGGAATTACCACCTAGCACCCATCCCTGCGCAGACATGATATAAAGCAATGCCTGCTTCTGAATATCACATTGATGTTAAGGAGTTTTACTTCCCAACTTCAGTGACACTGATGTTACACAGTCCTGCAAAAGTAGGACAACACTGACTTCTCAGACAAGACTCGATAAAGGACAATTTATTGCTTGGTAAATTAAAGTTGAGTGTGTTTTATTTCAAAGTTTAATCCTCTTTCTTCCTTTGTCAGAGCAGATTCTTGCCCAAGTCTTTGCTCCACTACAATAGCTAAATTTAAGAAACTCTGTGGTAATTAAGGTAGCAAAACTTCTTTCTGAAACACAGTCAGGATCACAGTCTCAGCCTTTCAACTCTCTCTGCATTACCACAGATATAAACTAAACAAATACAACACTTGTTTGGGGTTTTTTTTCCTTCCTTGCAGAGATAAACCTTTTAAGTTTAGCTTTTTCCCTAGGTACAGTTCCTGATTTCTCAGTCTGATGCATTGAAAAGATGGTAAAGATGTTTTTCCAAAACAGCAAGTCTAGCAATTCTGGCAAACCCTGAAGGGAAAGAGATCATCAGGTGTTTTGGGTTTGTGTGGCAGCGGTTTGGTAGTGAGGGAGGGGCTACACTGATGGCCTCTGTGAGAAGCTCCTGGAAGCTTCCCCTGCTCTGAGTCAGACCTGCCTCTGGCCAAAGCTGAGCCCATCCATGCCTCTGAGAATGACATATTCAAGATGGGTGCAGCACACAGAAGAGAGGTGGATGGTACTGCCTCGGCCTGAGCTGGGAGCTCTTCAGGAGCCAGTGAGAGAACCAGCAGTGGAGAGAGGAGGGGTTGTGAGAGAGGCAGCTACGCAGACATGAAGGTCAGTGAAGACAAAGGAGAGGGAAGAGGTGCCGGAGCAGAGATTCCCCTGCAGCCCCTGGTGAAGCGGCAGCTGTGTCCCTGCAGCCATGGAGGTCAGTGGTGGAGCAGAGATCCACCTGCAACCTGGGGAGGACCCCACACCAGAGCAGGTGGCTGTGCCCAAAGGAGGCTGTGACCCTGTCGGAGGGACCCCACGCTGCAGCAGTTAGTGGAGAACTGCAGCCTGTGGAAAGGACTCATATTGGAGAAATTTGTGAAGGGCTCTTTCCTATGGGAGGGACCCCATGCTGGAGCAAGGGAAGAGCGTGAGGAGCCCTCCCCTGAGGAGGAAGGATCTGCAGAAACAAGGTGTGATGAACTGACTGCAACCCCATTCTCTGTCCCTGCATCACTGAAGGTAGAGAAGTTGGGAGCAACGTTTCTGAGCTAGGGAAGAAGGGAAGGATGGGGTGGAGGTTTTTTGGGGGGTCTGGTTTTGTTTCTCATTGTCCTACTCTGATTTGATTGGTAATGAATAAAGCTGATTTTTTTCCTCAAGTCGAGTCTGTTTCCCCACTACCATAATTGGTAAGTGATCTCTTCCTGTCCTTGTCTCAACCCACAAGGTTCTACCCTTTGTCTTCCAATTGTCCTCCCCATCCCACTGAAGGGAAGAGTGGGTGAGCTGCCACATGGCTCTTATTGGTAGCTGGGCCTAAACCATGACATCAGGGCGTTTAGCAATATCTATTATTATAACAATACCAGAAAATGTCTGCCAACCTCCCAAATAATTGATTTTGCCATCAACATTCTTCCTGGAATATGTTCAAGCAACATTATTAGGATGAGACTGCTGAAAGAGGAGCAGGAAATTACATTTCTTTGCTTCTTGATTGCTTCTTACAAATGCATTATGTAGGTGTGCAAAGCATCAACTCAGATACCAATGTTTACAGGAAAAATATTATCATAGAGAGTAATGCAAATATTTAGTATACAAATCAGCATGATTTTGAAGCAGAAAGTAACTTAAATGGTCTCACATATAAATTTTCAGAACTGAAATATTTTTTCCTTTTCACAGATCATGTCTATTACCAGATCCTTAGGTTAGATAGCAAAGGTATTTGGATGCCTTAAAAGCTGCTTCTTAAAGGGAAGCTTTTCTTCCACTGTTTTAAAGTACAGACCAGCCTAGGAATCATGACAAGATTAAAGAGGGATCCATGTTATTATGAAGTCAGTAAGGCCTGCAGTCAGCCAAGAAGAAACTGTGTTGGTGTCTTATCTTTTCACCACACTTGGTTTTAAATTATAAGCACATAACATCACAATGTTATTTTAAAAAGTAAAGAAATAGAAATCATAATGAATTCAACCTAGTAGAACTTCTTGAAGTCTTAATTTTCTTTTTTTAATTTGCATTGACTAAAAGAGTAAGAGCTTCACCTACATCCTTTAGACAATTATGCCTACCAATTTTTGCTAGCTGGCTAGGACAAAACTCCTTGATCTGGCTCAGCTTGCACATCTGTATAATAGGTGTAAAATTTCAAAGAAAAAGTTTTATGACAAGGCTGTATTCTTTGTAAATAACCAGACAGAAAAAATCATAGGGGCATACTACAGCAGGGGGAGCTCTAAGACAAGCTGTATGATCAACATAACACCCAAGACAGAAATAAATTACAACGTGTACTAGGAGAATGGAATGCAGGGAGGAAAGGGCTTTGATGAGACACAACAGGAAACAAAAGTCGGAAAACATTTTCTAAATATATTTGAGAGACATACAGAAAATAAATCACTGATAGTAACTCAAAATATGATGCTAAATACAAAACATTATTTTATGGATTTACTTAGTAGAGCATAGCATAAAAACTGTGAGAGTTCCTACTTACAACTATGGCCTAGAGGTGGGGAGGAGGTAAAAGGAAAGTCAATGGAAAACATAAAAAGCACTTTGACAGATATTCAAAAAGAAAAGTTTCATATAAACAAGTTCTGAATGTATCAGCAAATTCTCCTTTCTTAAAACAACAAATAAAAATGTATTTGAAGAACAAGTATCTTCACTTTCTCACCATGCTTAATACATCATTTGTATCTCTGTAAGCTACACTAAATTTTGTTTGTGTCTTCACGATGATTTAAATTGATAATTTGAACATTTTGTTTCAGCATTCTGGTAGCCGTTTTTCAATTTTTTTGTCATGATTACTGTCTTACTCGTTACCCTTTGCCTTTGGGTTGGATAGTAAAAAAAAAAAAAAAAGAAAACAAAAAAAATGAGCCCCTTGACCATGTGAATGTCTCGTCATTTGAACAATTAGGTAGATAAATGTGAAATGTGATGATTTCTTAGAAACTGTCTCGTGAAAGCAAATAATTTATGCAAATTGGAAAATTCATCTTCAGAAGAAGATGGTCACAGCACTTTAGCTCACTACAAAGCCATCATCCCTGCT
>VZTO01015637.1:0-23729 GCA_013400615.1 Syrrhaptes paradoxus
GATTCTGTGATTCTGTGACCTGTCCCATGGACAGTATTTCAAACTCCTTCTTTAGTTTGGAAACTGAGGAAGGCAGTACAACAAGCATCAGTACAACTCCTTTTTCATTGCCTCTTTATCTTATCTGATACCCTGTTACTCAGTCACTAGATATTTAGCAACTTGACCAAAAGCACCTTTTTTCCACCCCTGCATAGCAATAAGGTATAAGTTTTCATCATTATTTATTCTGTCTTATCTTCAGTAGCTGAGCCAGTCAGGTACAGATTAGTGGAAGGCATCAGCACTCCTGTACTCACTGACATGGGACAGCAGCTCATTGAAAGGAGAAATCATAGCTAAAAACTCTAGCAGGTTGCTTTCTTCATGGTTACATGGAAAAACTACTTAAAACAAATCTTCCCTGCTGTAAATGACTGCGACTCTCCTGTGATAGCTATGCAGAAGTTGTTGTGGCAAAACCCTTCTGTGCTCATTCACTTGTGTCAAAATCACAGCTACTAGGGTGGCCAGCCTCTAACCACAACTGATGTTGAAATATACAGTGTTATTGCTGTTGTAGCATTGATGACAGCCAGCATTTTTAAGGACAGCTTGTTGCAGGCTGGGTGTACATGTGGTTGTGGGGGTTATTGGGTGTAGGAGACCAGCATGAGAATCTGGTTGTGTTTGTGATTGCTCTCCAGGGAACCTAAAGATACAAATTTGAAGTACTTGTATTACAGCTTGATCTAGTTTTATCCATTATTTTATATCTCTGGGTTTACTATGGTTTTTTACACAGAGAAGGTATTTGCCTGTTAAATGATGCAGCTGAGAGATTATCAGACTGCCCAGTGTGTTGAAATAGCTGGCTTCAAAGTGAGTAAGATAACTGTTTAACTAACACATGTTTGGCCACAGGTAAAAGTCTAGCATGACTTAATATTTGTATAACATAGAAACTTTATCAAAAGCTTTAGCAATATATACTAGAGGGATTTATTTTTCATATATTCTCAAAATACATCCCGAGTTCCTCATACAGTAGTGAGTAAAAATACACTCCTGGAGTGACTTAGCAGTAGAAACGAGCTCAGCCTGTCATGCTGGGCAGCACAGGTGATGCTGTCCCACGTAGCCCACCAGCATCAGTGAGGGAAGCCTGTCTGACTCAGCAGGCTTCCCAAGCAGGCAAATCTCATACGCATTTTTTCTTTGTGAAGTTGGCTTTAGAAAAAAAACTTCCTAATGCTTCCAGATTTTAGTGAAATAGAAACACAAGGTTCAAGAAACAAAGGATGTGTTTAATCTGGCAGCTGCAGAAAAGCTCAGCCTCCCTGGTTAGCACAGGAGGTCAGCTCCATCTGCTTCTGCCCATGGCCACCAGGACTGGTGGTGCTGGGGCCAAGCCCGGCTTCATGCATGGCCACTTGGGGGAACCCTACAGGGAGGACTGAGGATAAACAGGAGCTCGGGTGGAAGGAGCGATGGGGCTGCGCCTCCCAGCTTCACTGCCAAGAGGAGAGCCACTGATTGTTATGCAAGAGTCCCAGTGTTACCCACCCTGTGCCCCTGCCCACACTGTCCTTCTTGGGTAGCACAGGTGGGGAAGTCAGGGGAAGAGAGAGACTTCTATGAAGCTGTAAGTCTGAAGTCACGAGTAAGCCACATTCAGAGGTGCAATCTACCCTGTAGAAGAAATAGCAACTTCCAAATTTCCCCTTTAACCTGACAGGAGCAAACCCACACTTTCAGGATATGACAACTCGGATCACCATATCATTGGAGAATCAAAAATGGACACTTCAAGACAGCCAGCACATTTTGTTTCAGTTTAGTTCTGCCTACAATGTATATCATATTGTAACCAATGTATTTACCAACACAGAGCATCTCAATGGCTCACCAAGTGCTTCATGAAGAGCTGAGTCGCACACCCCATACAGATGTGGAAGTGACCAAAACCATACAACAACGTAGCACAAAGTCTGGCCATTTTTGAGATTACCAGGAGGCTGTGATGATAGCATTTTATAACAGAAGTTTCTCTCCATCTCAAATGCACCACTGCTGAGATACAGAAGGAAAAGTACTTTTCAGGATGCTGGTCCCTCCTGCCTGCCCCCCCTTTCCCACACTGTTGAGCAGTGCTGGTGCTGTATGCTCCACCAAGTCATGCTTTCTTCTCAGCTTCCTTCCCCAGATCCTCAATTTGTCAACATTCCCAAGTAAACCCTGGCTAACGATCAAAGGGACACAGCCCAGGTCCTTTGCTTGATGTCCTGGCATTTAGTTATGTTCAGTGTCATTGTATTTCTTTCCTACAGATGCATTCACACACAAATGCACATGCACATGCACACACACACACTCATCTTTGTTGTATGTTTTGGGGTCACAAAAGTTTTAGCCACTATTACTGTAATTAAACCAAATGACTCTATAGGAGATTGCTGTTAAGACGCTCTCAAATGCACCGTGGAGATTCTATGAGAAAATGCTTTGCTAGCTCATATATTTGTTTCCCAGTCTCTCAGGGTAAATTTAAGATAACCCTCATGTTTGCATTGCAGCGAGCATGCTGACTTCGCATACCTTCCACTCCCATGCCCTATTGCTTGATTTAACCTAGGAGATAAAACCTTGGGCAAAGACTGCACTGCTTAGGACCAAATTTCCAGCCTGGCTTCAACTTTTGCTTTTGCAACCTCATCTGTCAGAGCTTGTTTGCTTGCAGGCTTTCAGTATCATGCTGCAGCCTGGCCCCAACACCTGCATCTATCACATCTGATTGAACTAGATGTGCTGTTACCAACATAAACTGCAGCATATGCATAATTACTAAATTGGTCTTTGCCAGAGCAATGACAGTTAAACCCACAGCCTGCTCAGTGAAGTATTAGTTATGTCATTATACAACTGCTTCATATGGAGACTGTTTATGGCACTTCCCCTGAGCAGCACGAGCTGCATTGCTTTAAGCACAGCTGTACCAGTATAGCTGCTCCCATAGGGGGTCTCTCACTGTCTCAGCTCTCAGTGAGAACTCAAAAACTGATCACACCCTGTCCATCAAGGCATGCCTAGGGTAAGAGCTGCTCTGTAAGTCAGGTAAGTGTGGGAGTCACACAGACACAGTGGAGACAATATATATAAACCATGGTGCTAGCTAGCACTGGAGGTTGTGAGTTTTGCAAGGCTTCGCATGTTGAATTTTGGTCAAAAAGGCAGAAACAGTTGCATGGATTTCCAAAAATTATATCTGATTAATAGTTCCACCTTCACATTGAATTGTATGCACACAAGAACAAGGGTTGGCCATGATCTAAAGGATTATTTTAAACTAATATAGCTCTAGAGTGAAAATTTTCTGTACAGAAACTTTTGTCCTGTTACATAAAATCCTTTAAAATTTGTTACCCGGCAAACAGTTTAAGCTCAACCAAAAAGTCACTCTTATGCTGGAATTAAAGTCTGCAGAAGGATTTAGGGTAGTAACACTTTTCCATCACAGTTCCAGTGCACTATTTCCTCATGTAGACAGCTCTATGCCAGTTAAATTTTCCTGATATGATAAAACATATTCACACTTAAAAGACTGGTAATTTTCCTCTCTGTATTATCGTTGTGGTCTGTACCTTATAGGTTTCTTTCTTCAGATGAAAAACATAAGTTCTCTGTTTTTCACATTCTGTTTGGTGCTTCTGATGTGTTTGCTAGCAGATGTCTGTCTTCTGTAGCCCATCACGTTACACATTACCTGGGAAGGACAATTTTGATCTGGTACACAGTAGCAGGAGTCTGAGCATCTGAGCATACTGTCACATACAGTCCACATTATTCAAATACAAGTCTAAGAAGGAGTTGAGACCTGACATTTGGAGCATGTTAGAAGCAAAGACATTTTCATATACAGTCCAACCTGTATGGAATACAGACAAAGGTGGATTATCACTGGGTCTGATGTACCACAAGTATCAAAGTAGGTCCAATGACTATATTCTTATTATAGAAAGGGACTGCAGAACATCTTTATGTCAAAGCTTAGATCTTCCAATAAGCATTATGGATATGATGTGCCTAAGATTGGACTTTATGTGGCAAGTGTACAAACCATGATGCTGAAGACTAAAGTCTGTTCTCAAGCACTCTCTTGATACAGAATCCTCAATTTCATGCTATTACTGCACTGGTGTTCCCAAGAGCACTTGTTTTCCTGTTGGTCAAAGGGAGCAGTCTTGTTAAATATAGCCACTCACTCAATAAAATGTAGTTGAAATATCGTATTCACCTTAATCTTCTACTAAACAGAAATTTTGGCTGGCAAGGAGTCTGACCACAGGACTGGCTGTCCTTTAGAAGGACAATGACTGGAACTTGAAGACACCACTGCTCACTGAAGAATGGAAGATGAACTGTAATTTAAACCTCCTGTCAATGCAAATGCCTCCATGCTCATTACAATGCCAAAAAAAAAATTAATACCCCCATCAAAGGCAAATTATATGATGCAGAAATCTCACGTTTATTGTATAATCAGCCACTGACCAAGGTTACTATCATTCAGTATGGAGTGACTTCAGAAGGATCTCATACAGAGAGCAAAATAAGTGCTTTCAATCAAAAATGACTAAGAATGAAAGACTGAGGATGCTAGATGAGGTCTTCTGGGAGGTAAAAAGGATGTCTTGGATGTGTTCAGTGACTTATTCTGCTCTGGCCACGGACCCAGGAAGTGTCTCAGGTAAGACTGCTCCCACACTGGAGACACCACTCTCTTTAAAGGATATATAATACAGCAGGCTTTTAAATGCTGCAGTTTGGCACAAAATCCTGACTGCAGGAGACGAGGAATCTTTCCAAGAAAAGGCATATAGAGCAGTGCTGATATTGTGCCTATGGCCGTAGCACAGAAAAGCAGGGCTAACCTGCAGCTGAATCTTCAGAGAGGCCCTGATAATGAAGGTGCTTTGAACTGGCCCATGCGGGAATCCAACTTTCTACTCCAAGTGAGTCAATGCCCAAAGAGACTACATTGCCAGCACCAACCACATGGCAAAATGCTGTCACTAGCCAAATAACAGACCTTGAATGGCCAGTTACATTTCATGGATTGATGAAATCTTGGGCCAGGTTTTGAGTGTTTCCAAGGACAGTTACTATTGCTGAGCACCGTTCAGTAAAGTCTCAGTTTGCCGCTACCTTATTTGTCTTCCTTTCCTTCTCCCCTCCTTGCAGCTGTCCTATCACCCTGTAGATGTGGATACTTACATAAAAACTGCTCAGCATGAATATATCTTGCTACTATTTGTTATCCAGCAAGTGAATACTAAAGTTTAATTTACCTCCAACACACTGATGGGCCTAATTTACCAGCATAAAAATAAATATCCAAAAGCAAATCTATGCACTACATTTTATATATATAAATAGTCATCTGGTTTGCAGAATCAGTGAAACCTGGTTTCCATACCTGCTCTTGTGTGCATTCTCTGATGTCTAGCAAAGACAAGATCATCAGCTCCTCCTACAGTCCCGGCTGTAAAAGTTTCTCTGTCCTAGATCAGGTCATACAACTTAATGAAATTTGTATGAGTTGGCTATGTTTCAGGCATTTATAATTTTGTCAGATTGCATGAAAGAAGAGAATACTTTCAAAATATATAAAATTGAACAGAGAGAAGGTGAGAGAGAATGAGACAGAGAAAGAATAACCTGTATTTCCTTAAAAACAGAAAAAAAAAAGCTGAAAATTCACAGAGTCACAGTTGCAAGGTTGGATGGCACTTTATCTAAAAAATATTAGGAACTGGGAAGAGCAACCAAGTGCTGTAGTGCTCTAAGGAAGCCTCTCAAAAGAACTATATGCTTTTCATTCCTGTCAGAAGTGAAAGAGATTCAGGATTTGGAGCAGATTTGCTCCATTTCCCAAATAATTTTTCTAATATAAATGGTATATTGCAATGTAATAGCAATGTATGTACATCCTTAAAAAGTTCCTTTTCAAAGATGAGTAAGGTTGCTGAGTGACATCAGTACTTAAATCAAGGAAATGAATAATTAACACCTCACATCTGGCACTGCCTACATAGTAAATACAATATTCTTCTGAAACATAAAGAAAAACATATTTGAGTCCCCACACAGCTTATAGGCCGGGGTTGTTGTCCATTTAACTATTTCACTGTCTAAATATTTTTCCCTATGGTAAAGAAACACTGGAAATATTAGTTACAAATTCTCAACTGATAGTGGATTTTTAGTGTATCTATTTCTTGAAAATTAATATTATGTATATAATCGAGTGATAGACACAAGTCTCCAGTGTCTCTGGCCTTACATTTGAGACTCATCATGATGGATGTCTCTTGTCTGTAGCAGTATGTAACTCCTTTTAACTCAAACTCACAAGAATTATGCTGTTGCCATATGACAGCTTCATATGGTATTTGAAGAAAATGTTCATGTCTTCTTAAATATTTATTTATCTGCCCTTGCTTCTCCACTTACTTCTATTGTTTTCAGGTAAACTCAGATATTGTCTTTAAAAATCTCAAGAAGGNTGAACAGAGAGAAGGTGAGAGAGAATGAGACAGAGAAAGAATAACCTGTATTTCCTTAAAAACAGAAAAAAAAAAGCTGAAAATTCACAGAGTCACAGTTGCAAGGTTGGATGGCACTTTATCTAAAAAATATTAGGAACTGGGAAGAGCAACCAAGTGCTGTAGTGCTCTAAGGAAGCCTCTCAAAAGAACTATATGCTTTTCATTCCTGTCAGAAGTGAAAGAGATTCAGGATTTGGAGCAGATTTGCTCCATTTCCCAAATAATTTTTCTAATATAAATGGTATATTGCAATGTAATAGCAATGTATGTACATCCTTAAAAAGTTCCTTTTCAAAGATGAGTAAGGTTGCTGAGTGACATCAGTACTTAAATCAAGGAAATGAATAATTAACACCTCACATCTGGCACTGCCTACATAGTAAATACAATATTCTTCTGAAACATAAAGAAAAACATATTTGAGTCCCCACACAGCTTATAGGCCGGGGTTGTTGTCCATTTAACTATTTCACTGTCTAAATATTTTTCCCTATGGTAAAGAAACACTGGAAATATTAGTTACAAATTCTCAACTGATAGTGGATTTTTAGTGTATCTATTTCTTGAAAATTAATATTATGTATATAATCGAGTGATAGACACAAGTCTCCAGTGTCTCTGGCCTTACATTTGAGACTCATCATTATGGATGTCTCTTGTCTGTAGCAGTATGTAACTCCTTTTAACTCAAACTCACAAGAATTATGCCGTTGCCATATGACAGCTTCATATGGTATTTGAAGAAAATGTTCATGTCTTCTTAAATATTTATTTATCTGCCCTTGCTTCTCCACTTACTTCTATTGTTTTCAGGTAAACTCAGATATTGTCTTTAAAAATCTCAAGAAGGGACTGGTCCCAAGACTAGCATGCAGAAAGGAACAGAAGCACACAGATACTACTTCTCTCTTTGAAGACCAGGTGAAGTGCTGAAACAGTTTTAAACAAAGTCACCAAGTCCTTTAGGAAAACTAACTCCTGCTTACATACCTTGTGAAAGCACAGCCAGGTAGGTACATGCTTTCTCTAGGAAGAAAAGTTGCTTTTGAACACCCACCACATGCAGCCTACAGGCAGCCCACACTGAAGCCATGAGAACTAGTACCAGACCTGCAGCAGGTCCATACCCATGTTTAAAAGAAAAAAACAACTAAACAAACCCAACCCCACAATGCAGAGCTCTTCGCCAGCCACTCTGGGCAATGTGGATAACACTGACTTGCACTCATTTAGTACTTAGTAAACCTCAGCACATTTCACAAGTGTAGGCGGGCATCTTTTGCTTGTCTTTTACAGGGGCCAAAGTGCAGAGAGTTCTTCATTGCATCAGGCAATTGCTTCAAGCCAGACAGTCAAAGACTGCAAGTTACAGGAACTCAACTTGGCTATTGCAGCAGTAAGGAGATGCATGTGCAGTGCATGTAAACATGGAATATGGGTAAGGAACTGTGGAAAAATACATCATATTCCAAGTTCAGCTGATCAGAAATCATTGATGTCCATATTTTCTGCCACTTTGAAGATGCAATAATAACTTTTCTTCCCCCTTAGACATACCAATCTCTTTGACACTTAGTAATTCCTGCCTTTAAAGTTGACTTTTTTGCAAGAATTTAAAATAGGAATGCACTTGCATTTCAGATCTACTGGAGAAATTTTCAGATGCCCTCCCAGGAGAATGGAAGTATTTTCCAGAGCTGGTTGTTTAAGTTTGTGTCTCCTGCCTGCTTAAGCTCTGCCTCATGGTACAAAGTCAGGCACAGAGGAGGGTAGATGTCCAAACACACAAAAATCATCCTTCTTTCCATCAGACAAATAAAGGTTCTGATGACACCTGCTGGCTCTAAGGGGAGTACGCAAACACCAACCACCCCCTGCTGCAGCTCTTGAATTCTTGTGTGTAAAACCACAGGCCAATAATGAAAATGTTCCTTTGCTGCGAGTCAGAGAATTACAGGAAACAAGGCTGAGAGTGATTTTAAAAGGTCATTTACTCCACACCCTGCAATAAAGAAGGATTCATGCTACATTCATAATATCTCATAGATTATTGTTTTACCTGTTACTGGAAATTGACAGTACTTCTCTGGACACACTAGCACAGTGTTTCACAATTTCTGCATTCCCTATAAAAGCTTTCATAATAAGATGTCCTATTAACAGACAATTATAATTTTATTTGTGTTTTCAAGGACAATTAGTGCTTGACTATGAAGTTGAAAATACAAAGGCTATGTTGCGAAACACTTCAGCTGTACTGCTTTGTCCGTCTGGCACAGTAACGCACGCAACCCACCCCAGGTGAGATGCAGGAATATATATCTTCCAAAGAAGTTTTCACTACAGGAATCCTCCTATACAAACAATTTCACAGGCCTAGTTGTCTAAGAAAAGGGCTTATAAACAGTTTAGGTATGGAGCCATCAGGGTGTTTGCATCCAGATTATTTAAATTATAATGTGCACTCTTTCAGTGGGAGAAGCAGCAGCCACCTTGATGAATCATCCTGTTGACAAACTGTGTTCAAGAGACTGTGTAAAGAGCTGTTTTATAACTGCCAGAACATGTTAGTTTTTGTGTTATGAGTAATTTAATGGAGAGACTTCAGAAGAAATATAGATCCTTGAAAATAATCTCTATATATCTCCTGGTACACTGGAGAAACACGGAAGACGTTAGATCACATTCAGACCAAATATTTTTCTAAATTAACATTTTTCACCTTAATTCTTCTCATCAAACTGCAGCCTGGACAGTATTTCTAACTGATTCCAACTAGCTCCATCAAGATAGAGGTAAATATCCTACATCTACCCTTGAGAAACCAGATGGGTAGCCACTAGCTCAGGCCAGAAATTCTCAGGGCCTTGAGTAAAATGTATCTATTTGGTTACTACCTTGGTTGAGCAAGGCAAGAAACTCAGTTCCAAAAATTCTCTTACTGGGAACCTGGTACAGATACGCTTAATTAAATCACCACTTTCCTTCCCAGAGCCTGATCTCTTGGTACTGCAATCATGCCATTCATGTCTCATAGCCCATTTTGAAGCTCAGCTGTGGCTGAGTTACAAACATTGCTAAAATGGGGCACAGCATGTGAAACACAGGCATTAACTAAGCAAGCACCATTGCTGTACCAAGGAGCTTGTAACTGGAAGGAACCATAGTTAGCACAGGGAACCTAAGCCCAAAACCAAACCAAATATTAGGATGACTGGTTGCTCCATGGTCACTGCAGGTTTTCTCAACCAGACTGAGGAAATTAAGAAGAAAAACAGCCACTGAAGCAGAGGTGTTGCCAGCCCCAGAAGAACAACTGCAGAAGGATGAAAGGAGCTTATAAGAGAAGTCCTCTGAATATTTGCATCAAGCAGCTAAGCATGCCTCTGCAGTATCTACCCCCAGGTACCCAAAAGTCACAGAGCCTTTGACAAACAGATTGGTGAGAACCTGGACTACATAATCACTGCCAAGTTTTGCAGAGTTGTATATGCATCCAACAAACCTTGTCTATTGCAGAACAGACAGTCTTTAGCTCAACTGCTGACACATTATTTGCCCATTGGCCAGCCTCAGCACTGTGCTGGCACAATCTCCCAGCAAAGATGCAACTGGGCAGCAATCTCTGTGTATTGCCCTCCCTTGTTGTGGTCTCATGGGTGGTTTTGTCTTAAACAGTGGAAAAGTGCAATTTTGCCAGTGTGACACACCAGTAATCCTCTTCCAGTGAATCACTCTGCGAATATGTATTGTTTGGCAGAGTGTTACCCATATGATATGTGGTGTTTTACCGCTCAGAAAGTTCTGTTGAATCCAAGGGGCAACTGACAATATAAATAGTAGTTGGTGGGAGGAATATGTTACTCCCAATAGTGTATGGAGAATACTCTCAGCAAGGTGTTACCCAGCAAGGGCTTTGTGAGTAACTGGAGAGGAAGACAATTCCCTCAAATCTCTGTACACAGCCAATACACCTCATAGCAGCCTCCTTTTTCTTCATAACCCTTCTGCTGAACTTCTTAAGTGCATAACACCCTAAAGTGCCCTCCAGTAACGTGCCTTTGCAACGTGGATTCAAACTTGGTCAGACTGTGAAGGGGCTTAAGCGCTTCCTAATCAAATCTTGTGCTTTGTAAGCAAACACTGTTGTCACTTTTATAGAAACAATACTCATCAGCAACAAACAAGGACATCCGGGACTCAATGCAAAAAGGCTCCAGTCCTTTATGGGCCTTCTAAAATTTCATCCGCTTCTCTGACAACGCTACTTAGAGTGCATATAATAATCTTTTTTCAGTTCAGTTGAAAAATAAAGACTAGATCCTTTATTTCACATTTTAAGGACAAATTATTTTTCTTTTACAATCCAAATCGGAATTAAATGTTCTGTTTCACTTGGGAGTATTTTAAAAAACAAGTTAGGAGCAGAAGGGGAAGATAGGGAGTTCCATGTTTATATTTTATTTAGAATTAGGCCACTGATCAAAATAGTGAAGAGTTTAGATCATGCCCACACTACAGAAATTGCTGAATCTATCTTAAAGAATGTGCTTTGCCCAACTAATAATGCTCAAGACCCAAAACCAGCCCATCAAATCTGTCCAGCAAGACCAATTGAAAATTCAAGAAGTTTTTTCTTACTTCCCATAGCTCTGTACAACTTTTGCAGAAATACCAGCTTCCCCTATTTTGTCTTTCATAGAAGAAACATCAATCAGTGCTTATCAGTCAGTTAATTTTGTCATACTGATAAGCTACTGTATTGCTGGCATGCTCTTGAAACAGGGAGTGGAGTGCTGGTCTCTCCTCTAAAAAGAACGGTCGAATTGCAGGGTGACAGAGCTGACAACACACCTACAAATGTTCTGTACCTGCTTGCTCCCTCCCTCCCTTTTGTTCCCCCCTGCCTTGGTAAATAGTGACTTATTCTTTCACGAAAGAGGGTATTTTAAGCAGAATTGGATACTGCTTCCACCACTGAGTAGCTCAGAGCCTGTCTGTAAAATAATTCTCATGCATGATTGGATATGTGAGGCCACATCCTACCAGGGTGCTGAAGGGCTGGATGCAAAGAGTTTACTGTTTTCATGTTTCTCATGAAAGATATAATGTATTGACTGGAATATAACCCTTCCTCATTATGCCATTTATGGGAAACACAATACTTGGTGTTTATAAAGCAGTTAATTTATAACAGACAAAACCAGATTACCACTCTTTGGAAGAGCAAATATTTGTTGAAAAACTTCTATATGGGACAGATATCTTCATCTGGTTTTTAAACCTAGTTGACTGAGAAAAGTAACAGAGGAGTTACCTAATAGATAAGATGAGATTTATATGAAGCATTTAGATTGTAAAGGGAAGGGTTATATTTTAATATATATATTCAAAATTATACATATTAATCAGCAATTCTCTATATGTGATGTTTTAAATGGTTCTAGATCTTAATCAGCACTCTAATATATCTTTCTCTTACTCTAATACCTTCAGAAGAAAAATGCATTTGAGCAAGAAACTGCTTTCTTTGATATCTGAGGCTACTAGAAACAAATATTTCTTAAAATGCAAATAATTTTTACTTTGGTCTAACATTTATATGTTTATTAATGAACTATCTACTCTATGCATAAAGTGAGTTCTCTAAAATTAGCAGTAAGCTTCACTCAGGTCTAAAAATACAAGACTATAATGTGCAAAAATGTCACTTTATTGTTTCCAGAACTGTTTTTCCTAGTCCTAGAGCACATGCTGTATTTCTAATTGTTACTAAAGTCAAACAATAAAGCTCCTGTAATGTTAAAATTTTACAATCTCAACTTTGCAGTGACTGTTTAATGCCATTGTGAGATTCTTATTCCTGTGATGTTCATAACACCCAAATTAGTAGTATTTGTGTAAGCCTGAGGAGGTAGAACTCTTTTCTGGGGTGTTGAATGGTCTGGGACATGCCTGTAAACAAGGGCTTCTGTGCTTGCCCTGTCCTTTCAGTCTGAAACCCATCTGTGTTAGGAAGGCAGAGCTCTCTGGAAGGCAGCTCGCTGCTTTCCCCATTCTGTCCTTTCACATCTCCCAGGGAAATCTGTTGGCCCTTCCAAGCCAAGTACTGTCCCAGACTTCTCAGAGAGATGCAAACGTGACAGCTGCCAAACACAACACTGTTAGATGTCACATGGCAATTGCACTACCCCCAGAAAAGGTGGGAAAGAGCTGATGGTCTGCAACATCTAGTGAGCAGTTAGGCTCAATGCTCCTTTAGAGGGACTGCTGCTGTTGCAGAAAGCCCTTTCTCTGTGACTGAATATGACCAAAAGCAAAATTTTCCAATCCCTGTCTCTACGCTAGAGCTGACTCTGCAATGTCCAAGGATACCTCTTTGAAGTAGGGATGATGCCCAGGGGAAAGGACTTCCTTCTTTGCTACCAGGGCAGGCATAGCACTGTGGCAGGAACAGTACCTTGGTGCCTATGTTACCTCCCACAGAAGTGGGTCACTACATAAGGAGCAGAAATGCCTTGCAGCTACTGTAATAGCTCTTAACAGAACTGCTTGCAGTTCAGCAGGGGAGATTAAGTATACCTACTATGCAGAAGCCGCGTGCACCATTTGGTCAGCAAGGCAGCAGCTGAAGTCAAGTCATCCCCTTCCCTATTGCAGCCCTGCAGAATACAGATGCTGGGAAACTCTCTGAAAATAAAGCAAACATTAATGGGAAAGAAAAATAAAGAAAAAGTATTAACAACTGCAGTATACTGTATATTTCACTCTTCCCTAGATACTATACACTCGAGAGGAGGCATAACACTCAGGGGTTTCACTGCCTCCCGATTAAGTCATTACAGCCCATCTGTGTTGCACCAAGTACAGAACGTGACCTATTATTTCAAAAGAAAAGAGCACCCTGTGACTTGGCACCCAAATGTCTCAGTACTCACATCAACATACCTCTTCAGGACTAACTCCCACAGCCTGATTCAGGCAACTGTGAAATTCAGCTGAACTCTGAATAAATGGCAATCAAATACAAATAGCTTTCCTGTATGCCAAATCACAAATTATACAATGAATGTAATTTGCTGTTACAGATACTTACCTTACAGGAGCACTTAATAGTTGCCACGTGTTTTTTAGATTGTTGAATCACTAACTACTGTAATGATGGGTCATATAATCCATCTTTTGATCTCATTTATCCATTTGTATGCCACTGCTATACAAAAGGATTCTTTGCAGGGTTGGTGGTCTTGAATATTCTGTTTAATTTACGATGGGAAAATATGTCTCCAAAGATTATGGCCATTCAAGATTTCTCCATAAGGTGCAATTCAACACTGCTGTATGGGAGAGAAATTCATATATTGCTTTGATAGAAAGATGAATAATAAGCATATTTGCATTTTATGCTTGAAAAGTGCATTTGCATCTGCAAATTTACACAAGCAATGTCTGCTAAAGTTTGACTGAGGCCTTCTCTAAGATGTGTCCAGTTCTCTCCAAACATTTGGTTGGACAAATAAGAGACCCTCTATCAACTTTGCTCAGAAATCACAACTTGTGTAAAATACTGTATTTTCAAACACAAAACAATTGTTTCATCCTTGTGCTATATGACATTGACACATGGTATTTTCAGGGAGGAGTCAGCACTGACAAACCTGTTTCAGCACTTGCTGGACAGTGAAGTATAAAAGAACAGGGAAACCTATGGCATGTGATCAGGAAAATCATCTGAATGGAGTAGTAAACAACTCTGGGGTCTTCTCCCGCCTTCTTGGCCTCTGTCTCCAGGCTGGCTGCTAATGGTTCTCATCTCGTCGAGCTGCGCCTGCTGCTGATGCTTGCAACCTCCTTACCTTCTAGTCTGCGGTTCTTGTGCCAAGCACGGGAAACTGGAAAAGTCCCAGACTTAGGATCAGCACAACTCAGCAACAACCGAGACACCCGGGTGTTACCTGCCACACTAAAAAAGCCCAAACGCAGCACCGCACCGGCTACCGAGAAGAACGCTCACCCCGTCCCAGCCACAACCACGGCCAGGTGAAAAGCTCCCAGCTCGTCAGGCTTCGGCAAACCCAGCTGCCCGTGCCAAGCAGGCAGCGCCGACACGTTCCTCGGCACGCCGGCCCAGGCGTTATTCCGCGGCACCGTCACGCTGCGCCCCCGCGGACTCCCCCACGGGATTGAACCCTGACCGATGGCAGCCAAACCATCAGCGACCCTCTCACCAACAGCCCCCGCACCCTGCGCGTCCCCTCCTTTCCCCCGCAGCCCCCAGCCACCTGCCCCCCGCCCGCAAACCCAGCCCAGCCCCCTGCCGCTTCCAGCCCCCAACCGGCTGCCTTAGTGCCCGCCCGGGAGCCCACAAGCCCGGCTGCTCAGCCCCTGCTACAGCCACAAGCTGCAGGACCGGCCCGACCTCTGCCGCCGAGCCCAAAGCCGCACGACTCAGCGCGTTCCCCAGCCCCGACACCGGCCGCACGAGCCCCCGCAGCAGGAAACTCGCTCTCCGGCACCTGCCCGCCCCCTCCCCGGCTGAGCCCCTCTGCTCCCAGCCCCCCCCGGGCAGTTTCGGGGAGCGCTCGGGAACAGCAGGGGGGCCGGCCTCGGGGCGGGGGGGTGGCAGCACCAGCACGGGCCGGCCGCCGCTTCCACGGGGCCGCTTTATTTCTCCGGCACCGTCAGCGCCGCGCCCGGCGATCCCCGGGCCGAAGGACCCGCCCCCGCCGCGCGGCGCCATGTCCGGCCCCCTCCCCTCCTCCCAGCTGACCGCAGCGCGGGCCCCTCCCGCGCCCTTCCCCCAGCGACCCCGCCCACGCGGCCCCGGGAGAGGAGGGCAGACCGGCCCGCGGGGGGCTCCGGCCGGGGATCCCCCCCGCGACCCACCGCCGCTCACCTGCCCCGGCGCGGCACCGGCCAAAAGGGCGTCGGCACGGGAATACTGAAGAGGGCGCAGGCGCAGTAGCCGTCAAATCCGACTCCTCCAGCAGCTCTGTGGTACAAAGGACTTTCTAGCCAGCAGTCCTCCAACAGCTCCATGGTGCTGAAATCCAACATGGCGTCGAGCGGTAAAAATTGAAGAGGGCGCATGCGACGTATATGCTAAAAATGCGCATGCGCGGCTTCCTCTCTGCAGTACCGCATTTTCGTCATCGGGTGGCAGCCCATTATTTTTATATTCCCATATATTGTCAATAAGATAGCAAATACAGGTTTCTATTTTAAAACCCTTCCTCATATACATTATTTTTTCGCTACATAGAAAAAGGAGAGATTTTCCTCTATTTCAACACCGCACACCTAATATTTACAGCTGTCAATATTTTTAAATCCCCCACTCGGTGATCTGTTCAAGCGTTTTTGAGCTGTGACCCCCCACCCCGCCCTTTTTTTGGGGTGACCCAAAAGCCGATCATGCGCGGTGAAAACCAAAATGCCGTTGGGCGGGAAAAATTGAAGAGAGAGCATGCCCTCTCCATAGGGCCCCTCCAAAAAGTCTCTCAAAAGCACCTCTCCAAAGGGCCTCTCCGTAGGGCCTCTACAAAATCCTCTCAAAAGGGCCACTCCAAAGGGCCTCTCTGTAGGGCCTCTCCATAGGGCCTCTCCGTAGGGTCTCTCCGTAGAGCCTCCCCGTAAGGCCTCTCCGTAGGGCCTCTCCCAAGTGCTTCTCCGTAGGGCATCTCCATAGGGCCTCTCCATAGGGCCTCTCCAAAGAACCTCTCTGTAGGCCCTCTCCGTAGGGCCTCTCCGTAGGGCCTGTCCAAAGGGCCTTTCCGTAGGGCCTCTCCAAAGGGCCTTTCCATAATGACTCTCTGTAGGGCATCTCCAAAGGGCATCTCGAAAGGGCCTCTCCGTATGTTCTCTCCGTAGGTCCTATCCAAAGGGCGTCTCCAAAGGGCCTCTCTGTAGGGCCTCTTCATAGGACCTCTCCAAAGGGACTATCTAAAGGGCCTCTCTGTAGTGACTCTCCAAAGGGCCTCTCCGTAGGGCCTCTCCAAAGGGCCTATCCGTAGAGCCTCTCCGTAGGGCCTCTTCAAAGGGCCTCTTCATAGGGCCTCTCCAAATGCCCTCTCCAAAGGGCCTCTCCAAAGCGCTTCTCCGAAGGGACACTCCAAAGGGCCTCTCTGTAGGGCCTCTCCGTATGTCCTCGCCATAAAGCATCTCCAAAGGGACTCTTCAAAGGTCCTCTCCCTAGTGCATCTCCGTAGGGTCTCTCCATAGGGCCTCTGCAAATTGCCTCTCCAAAGGGCCTCTCCGTAGTGCATCTCCGTAGGGTCTCTCCATAGGGCCTCTCCAAAGGGCCTCTTCGTAGGACCTCTCCGTATGGCCTCTCCAAAGGGCCTCTCAAAGGGCCTCTCACAGAATCACAGAATGTTAGGGATTGGAAGGGACCTCGAAAGATCATCTAGTCCAATCCCCCTGCCGGAGAAGGGCCTCTCCATAGGGCCTCTCCAAAGCGCCACTCCAAAGGGCCTCTCCATAGGGCCTCTCCATATGTCCTCTCCGTAGGGCCTTTCAAAAGAGACTCTCCAAAGGGACTCTTTGTAGGGCCTCTCCGTAGGGTCTCTCCGTAGGGCCTCTACGTGGGGCCTCTGCAAAGGGCCTCTCCGTAGGGCCTCTCCATAGGGCCTCTCCGTAGGGCCTCTCAAAAGGGACTTATCGTAGGGTCTCTCTATATGTCCTCTCTGTAAAGCTTCTCCAAAGGGTCTCTCCATAGGGCCTCTCCGTAGGGTCTCTCCAAACGGCCTCTCCGTAGGGACTCTCCAAAGGGCTTCTCCGTAGGGCCTCTCCGTAGGGCCTCTCAAAAGGGCCTTATCGTGGGGCCTCTCCGTAGGTTCTCTCTGTAGGGCCTCTCAATAGGGCCTCTCCATAGGGCCTCTCCATAGGGCCTCTCCGTACATCCTCTCCAAAGGTCCTCTCCGTAGTGCCTTTCCAAAGGGCCTCTCCAAAGGCCCTCTCTATAGGTCATCTCCATAGGGCCTCTCCAAAGGGCCTCTTCAAAGGGCCTCTCCGTAGGGCGTCTCAAAAGCGCCTCTCTGTAGGGCCTCTCCATAGGACCTCTAAAAAGGTCCTCTACGTAGGGCCTGTCCAAAGGGCCTCTCCAAAAGCCCTCTTTGTAGGGCTTCTCTGTATGGCCTCTCTGTGGGGCCTTTCCGTAGGGCCTCTCCAAAGGGCCTTTCCATAGGGCCTCTCCGTAGGGCCTCTCCAAAGGATCTCTCCGTAGGGCCTCTCCGTAGGACCTCTCCAAAGGGCTTCTCCAAAGGGCCTCTCCAAAGGGACTCTCTGTAGGGCCTCTCTAAAGGGCCTCTCTATAGGTCATTTCCGTAGGGCCTCTCCAAAGGGCCTCTTCAAAGGGCCTCTCCGTAGGGCCTCTCCAAAGGGCCTCCCCAAAGGGCCTCTCCAATGGGCCTCTCTGTAGGGCCTCTCCAAAGGGACTATCCAAAGGTCCTCTCCGTAGGTCCTCTCCGTAAGGCCTCTCCAAATGGCCTCTCTGTAAGGCCTGTCCAAATGGCCTCTCCGTAGGGCCTCTCCATAGGGACTCTCCATAGGGCCTCTCCAAAGGGCCTCTCCTTAGGGCCTCTCTGTAGAGCCTATCCAAATAGCCTCTCCAAATGTCCTCTCTGTAGGGTCCTCTCCGTAGGGCCTCTGCGTATGTCCTCTCCGTAGAACCTCTCCAAAGGGCCTCGCCACAGGGCCACTCCGTAGGGCTTCTAAAAAGGCCTCCCAGTAGAGTCTCTCCAAAGTGCCTCTTTGTAGGGGTTCTCCAAAGGGCCTGTCCAAAGGGCCTCTCTGTAGGGCCTCTCCAAAGGGCCTCTCCGTAGGACCTCTCCAAAGGGCCTCTCCACAGGGCCACTCCGTAGGGCTTCTAAAAAGCCCTCTCAGTAGAGTCTCTACAAAGTGCCTCTTTGTAGGGGTTCTCCAAAGGGCCTGTCCAAAGGGCCTCTCTGTAGGGCCTCTCCATAGGGCCTCTCCGTAGGGCCTCTCCAAAGGGCCTCTCCAAAGGGCCTCTTCAAAGGCCTCTCTGTAGGGCCTCTCCAAAGGGCCTCTCCGTAGGGCCTCTCCAAAAGGCCTCTCCGTAGGGCCTCTGAACCTGTCCTCTCTGTAGGGTCCTCTCCAAAGGGCCTCTCCAAAGGGCCTCTCCGTATGTCCTCTCCATAGGGCCTCTCCTAAGGGCCTCTCCATAGGGCCTCTCCAAAGGGCCTCTCCAAAGGGCCTCTCCATAGCACCTCTCCGTAGGGCCTCTCCGTACAGCCTCTTAAAAGGGCCTCTCTGTAGGACTTCTCCATAGGGCCTCTCCAAAGGGCCTCGCAGTAGGGCCTCTCCGTAGGGCCTCTCCAACAAGCCTCTCAATAGGGCATCTCCGCAGGACGTCTCCAAACGTCCTCTCCAACAGTCCTCTCCGTAGGGCATCTCCGAACGGCCTCTCCAAAGGATCTTTCCGCAGGACGTCTCCAAAGGGCCTTTCCAAAGGGCCTCTCCTTAGGGCCTCTCCAAAGGGCCTCTCTGTAGGGCCTCTCCAAAGGGCCTCTACAAAAGGCCCTCTCCGTACGGTGTCTTCAAAGGGCCTCTCTGCAGGGGTTCTCCAAAGGGCCTCTGTGTAGGGCCTCTCTGTAGGGCCTCTCCGTAGGACCTCTCCAAAGGACCTCTCCAAAGGGCCTCTCCGTAGGGCCTCTCCAAAGGGGCTCTCCAAAGGGCCTCTCCAAAGGGCCTCTCCGTAGGGCGTCTCAATAGGGCCTCTCTGTAGGGCCTCTCCATAGGACCTCTAAAAAGGTCCTCTCCGTAGGGCCTGTCCAAAGGGCCTCTACAAAAGCCTTCTTCGTAGGGCCTTCCTAAAGGGCCTCTACGTAGGGCCTCTCCGTAGGGCGTCTCCAAAGGACCTCTCCAAAACTTCTCTCCGTAAGGCCTCTCCGAACGGCCTCTCCAAAGGATCTCTCCGTAGGGCCTCTCCAAATCATCCCTCCAAAGGGCCTCTCCGTAGGGCATCTCCGTAGGGCATCTCTGTAGATCCTCTCCAAAGATCCTCTCCGTAGGGACTCTCCAAAGGGTCTCTACAAAAGCCCCCTCCATACGGTCACTTCAAAGGGCTTCTCCGTAGAGCCTGTCCAAAGGGCTTCTCTGTAGGGCCACCCAAAAGTGCCTCTCCAATGGGCCTCTCTGTAGGGCCTCTCCAAAGGGACTATCCAAAGGGCCTCTCCATAGGGCCTCTCCTTATGTCCTCTCCATAGGGCCTCTCCTAAGGGCCTCTCCTAAGGGCCTCTCCGTAGGGCCTCTCCATAGGGCCTCTCCAAAGGGCCTCTTCGTAGGACCTCTCCATAGGGCCTCTCCAAAGGGCCTCTCCATAGCACCTCTCCGTAGGGCCTCTCCGTACGGCCTCTCAAAAGGGCCTCTCCATAGGACCTCTCCATAGGGCCTCTCCAAAGGGCTTCTCAGTAGGGCCTCTCCATAGGGCCTCTCCAAAAAGCCTCTCAATAGGGCATCTCCGCAGGACGTCTCCAAAGGTCCCCTCCAAAAGTCCTCTCCGTAGGGCATCTCCAAACAGCCTCTCCAAAGGATCTTTCCGTAGGACCTCTCCAAAGGGCCTTTCCGTAGGACCTCTCCAAAGGGCCTTTCCAAAGGGCCTCTCCTTAGGGCTTCTCCATAGGGCCTCTCCAAATGTCCTCTCCGTAGGGACTCTCCGTAGGGCCTCTCCGTACACCCTCTCCAAAAGTCCTCTCCGTAGGGCCTCTCCAAAGGGCCTCTACAAAAGGCCCTCTCCGTATGGTGTCTTCAAAGGGCCTCTGTGTAGGGCTTCTCTGTAAGGCCTCTCCGTAGGACCTGTCCAAAGGACCTCTCCAAAGGGCCTCTCCGTAGGGCATCTCTGTATGGCCTCTACAAAGGGCCTCTCTGTAGGGCCTCTCCGTAGGGTGTCTCCAAAGGGCCTCTCAAAAGTCCTCTCTGTAGGGCCTCTCCGAACGGCCTCTTCAAATTATGTCTCCATAGGGCCTCTCCAAAGGGCCTCTCCAAAGGGACTCTCCAAAGGGCGTCTCCGTAGGGCCTTTCCGTAGCTTCTCTCCAAAGGGCACCTCCGTAGAACCTCTCCAAAGGTCCTCTCCCAAGGGCCTCTCCAAAGGGTCTCTACAAATGCCCTCTCCGTAGGGTCTCTTCAAAGGTACTCTCCGTAGGGCCTCTCCAATGGGCTTCTCCAAAGGACCTCACTGTAGGGCCTCTCCGTAGGGCGTCGCCTCAGCCTCCCACAGATGAAAGTGTCACAGGGACCTTCATTACTCCACACCACTTGGATCTCCCTCAAAGTGACATATCTGGAGATGCTCCTGCTGAAGTCAACAGAAAGGAGCGTTCTGCACGCATTAAACTGTGTCAATGTGGAAAGAAGCAGCCTGCAGTTGTAGAGGACACATTTTCTCACTGCCTGCAGTTTTATACTGAGAAAAGGGCCGGAGCTGCTAATGCCGATGATATATGTTATGTTTTCAGAGGTGGAAATAGTCTTTTCCTTGACTGTTTGCACAGTGCCCAAAACCCACAGTTCTCATCTGAATCAGGTGTTGGTGCTGCTGTACCATGACAAGGATCGTACATTTGGGACAATCCCACCTTGCAGTGGAGAATCCCCCTGCTTCCCAGCACAAGCTCCTGTGTGCCTGTATCATTTCAAAGTACATCTAGAGGGCATCTGTACCTTGAGTCAGAGGATGCAAAATGACACTATTATCTATCTAATCACACCATTTCATCCTCAATATTGAAAAAAAGAAGGACCCCCTAAACTTTTCCAATGTGTAGCAGAGAAGCAGGACAAACTGGCCTCAGGTTCTGCACCAAGGAGTTCACACCAGCAACCAAAGGAAGAGACACAATGAACTAGGAAGCCAAAAATCAGCAAAAAGAAATCTCTTCTGCTTCTGCAGACGCCTGATGGTGAAAAGGAGCCATCTCAATGCCAGAAGGAGATAATCCGCTGACAGCCGGTTATGCTAGTAAAGATAAATAAACACAAGCTATTCTATCCCCTCTAAGGACTCCAAAGGAGAAGGAATGTAACTTCCTATCCCTTAGCTCTTTACAAATAGCAGAGAAACATTTGTTTCTGGGGAATAATTAATTTTTTTCAGGTCTGGGTGAAAGTAGACTTGCTGAGGGGCATGGTGGGCTGGAAACGGTCTTTCAGCACCTTTACATATTTGGACATTTTCCTTGAATTTCTCTCTAAGCCTGTTGAGGAGGCATTTCTTCTCCACAAGGGCAGGCAGAGTTTGAGGTCTCTCATCTTATCCATAAAGGTTAATATTCCTAATACAGTCTTCTCATCTCTGCCAGATGGGATTCCCTAAAGAATTTCAAACTTTTGAATGAATTCCCCAGAAATATCCGTTGATATAATTACTCTCTGGTCCTGTAAGTTCAGTTTTGCTTGTATTGAAGCCCTAGAAAGCAGGAAGCATCCCATGCAAGAGAGGGAAGGCATCATTCATGTGAAACTAGGGAGTTAAAAATATATTTTGCCAAGCCTCGATCTTATATATAGTAATATTTAGTAGTGCTGTACTTGCCATTGCCTGAGGATAAAGAAGGGCAAATCTTGAAGGCAATACATATGTTATGAAATCAACCAGCAACAGTGGAAAACACAAACAAGCTTTTAGGGACAGAAGCCTTTCTTTAGGTCTAAACTGGAAGCTGCAAATTTCATACAGGTATTTGTAAATATAACTTCATTGTTGTTATAACATCCATTGCTTCACCTCTGAAGTGCCATTGCATAGGACATCTCACCTCCTTGACCTCAGGTGTCCCCTCAGAAATGAAGGATCTGCCGCTCCTCCAAGTTCATGTGGTGCAGGGAGAAGGGTTTGGATTGAGGGATGACTTTCCAGTCTCTCCCAGTAAAATATGAGGTGCAAACGGACCAGCCCCTGCAGCTCCCAGTGGCCAACCCTTTTCTCTTTCATGCGTCAGCAGAAATAGTAGGACTTCATACACACTCACCAAGTGGTTTACAAACAGATGTCCTCATGCCTGGAAATAAAACCTCAAGACTGTGATGCTTTCTGAACTTTTCCCTCTCCTCTTCCTCCTCCCGCTCTATGTAGCAGTGGCCTTTAGTGGAAGCTGCTGTCTGGGTTGACCCTGGTCTCCATCTCTCCAGGGAAAAGGCTGGCTGTGATGGGACTGTGCTGGTGGGCAAATGCAAACCCATTGCAGGGGCCCAGCAGAGCCACACCGGGGACCACCTCTGGGCACCAGTGGGCAGCCCACTGGCAGGCTCCTCCTGCTGCTCCTAAGGAGCAGAGAGAGAGGATGCTGTTTTGGTTTGTAGGGACATGCAGCACAGTTCCTCCACAGCCTTCAAACAGCCCCCTTATGTGGTTGCTGTTTGAACAATCTGTTTTTATTAAAAGATAAACTGCCTCCCATTCCAATCAATGTTATATGAATTATAGTGTGAGGCCTGTTTTCATTCTCAGAAGAAAAAAAACCCCAACCCACCATACAAGAAGTTTCACTTTATTCAAGTAAAGAGCAAAGTCTGTACACCATCGGCACGCATGAACAGAGAAGCAGCCTCTTGCACTGATTTTCTTTTCTCCTCCACCAAAATATTATTACTTCCTTTATTCCTGAACTCCTAAAAGTGACAATACTGAAGGAGACCAAAGATGCATCGTCTAGCCCAGCCTTTCTCTGATAAGGTCCCAACTTGGGTATGTAAGGAGGACTCTGAGAAATGGGGCACATCCAGAGGGATCTTCCTCCTGGAATCCCCCAGCAATCAGTGGTAACAGGGCTTGCTGAGTCGGATGGGGCATCCTTCAGCAGATTTGTTTCACACCTTTCTGAACACAGTTATACTTGCAGACTCCATAAAATCTTGCAGCAATGAGTTCCAAATGTAATTATGCATTGAGTGAAAAAGTATTGGTTTTTGTTTGTTTTAAACATTGTATAATCATTACACCCAGTGCCACTTACACTTGCTTTTTGAGGAATGGTGAACAATTGCTTCCTACAGTCCTTCTCCATGCTGCCTCCATCTAGCAGGCTTCTTACATTCCCTCTTAGTTTTCTCTTATCTCAGCTGAAGAGTCCCAGTCCTCGTGTCTTTTTTTTTCTCAGGGTGAAAGATCATAGAACCATAGAATG
>VZTO01015638.1:7811-18006 GCA_013400615.1 Syrrhaptes paradoxus
TGGGGTTGTTCAGCCTGGAGAAGAGAAGGCTCCGAGGAAACTTAATATCAGCCTTCCAGTACCTGAAGGGGGCCTACAGGAGAGGTGGGGAGGCACTCTTTATCAGGGAGTGTAGTGATAGGACAAGGGGTAATGGGTATAAGCTGAAAGAGGGCAGATTTAGATTAGACATTAGGAAGAAATTTTTCCCTGTGAGGGTGGTGAGACACCAGGCAAAGTAGCCTGAACTTCCACTCTTCAGTCAATAGTAGCAGCAGCTGCTGCATATCTGTTGTGGGAGTAAAAGCTGTGCCACATTTGTTTTGGATCTCTCTAGTAAGGAAAATCTCGTAATGAAATTTTCATGTTCAGTCAAAAACAATAGTGAATGTTCATAGTTAATGGCTTGTCCATAATTTCCATGCTGAAATAGTTTTCACAGAGATTATTGAGGGAGTGACTTTTTCAAGTATGACTGTATGAATGGGCTGAAATCTGAAATCTTCTTATACAAATACACAGAAATAAATAAATTTTTTAAAAGTTAATGATATATGGTTTGTAGGTTTGTTAGTGTGTAAACGTTCCAGAAACATGATTTATGCTTCTATCAACAGGTCTTTATTTAGCTATAAACATCAGAAGTGTCTAATGTCTAGATGGGACATACAAGGCTATCTCGTTGCATGTACTAAAATGTAAATAAATAATGAAGTGCTATGAACCGTTATTTTTATATTTAGAGGTTGCTAGTTTCCTATACTGCTCTTTACCACCTGGTGACTAGCCATCTGCTTCTCTTTTCTCATAGGATCTTCTGGAGTTTTTTAAAGAAGTAAAATGGTTGAGCTTCACAGCCAGCAGTATATGTTGAAATACCTCCTACTGAAATAATAATAATAGATATATAAATATGATACTGATCTTACATTAATGTGCAGTGATTCCTTTGAAAGCACTGCAAAATCTAACAAGCTGACAGGTCAGTTATATCCAGGGATTGTATAAACCACTGAATTAAATCACTGAACTGCCCTTGAGATTAATTGGTGCTGAAATATTTTCTGCTAAGTAAATAAGAGAGCTTAGGCAGTCTACACAATCTTTTGTTAGGAGTGGTTTCATTTGTCAATTTTAAATGATCCGAAGACTTTAATTAAAATGAGAAAGTATTAATTGGGAGAAATATTAATATAGAGCTACTGAACTTTGGTCTTATTTTTTGTTTTTAATAAGCAGATGCCAGTGGTGGGCTGGGTTTATGAACCTGCCAAGTAATTTTTTAAGCAGCTACTCATAACAGTTTGATGCACTGGAGAATCTCCAGTGAAGCTAGATTGTGCATATAACTGAACAAAGGTATGGATCTCTAAATTACTTTGTGTTCTCTACCATGGCAGTAAAACAGAAATGCAATAATAAAGCTGACGCTGGCAGATAGTGCTGAAAGATAGGCTGCTGGCAGCTGGCTTTGCTCCAAACAGACCATTTAAGCTATCTCAATATACGGTCATTATTGTGCTTTTACTTACAACTTTACTGAACTCCTCTATAAAAGTCTTTACAGCATAAGTATTTATCACATTTTAAGAGCAGTTGGCTACAATATATGTCCAATAATATATAACCAGTTAGGTTGTAGCACCAATAATTGCATTTTATAGATTTTAAAGACCCTACTGCCATCTAAAAAGTTATTATTGCATCATTCTGTTTAGAAGTCTATATGTCACAGATGTTGTGGCTGGCAGATAACAGCTGTGAGTATAGACCTCTTTTTTGAAACAGCAGCAGAACTGCAATAACTTCTTCATATGATTAAGTAATAGATTGTGTGGCTAAATTCATGCACCTGATTCTCAGGCTCAGTAAACATGAACTTCCTGAACGGTTTTGGGAAGAAGTGGTGATGTCATTTCACTGTCTTTGTAATGACTAAGGAGTCAAGATCTGCATGTTAGCAGAGCAAGTGAGGTTCTTCCTTATGTGTAAGAAAATTGATTCTACTAGCTCTGTGCCAGCTGTGTGGTACTAAGTAAGGACTACTGGCATGCTTTCTCCTTGTACTATGTGTTTTCCTCCTGCAGCAGTGTATATCAGGAAATCATCAGATCAGTGCCAGGAGTTCAGCAAAAGTGAAACAAGACAACACCCTTTCCCCTGCTAACCACACACACATTCTGCTACCAGGGTTTGCACTATTGAGAGGAAATCATGGGAGAACATGGATATAGAATTTTTACACACAATCATGACAACTCATTGAAATTTCTATGTTTTATGGAATGTTTTTTGTTTGGATAAATTGTCCTCAAAAATCAAGCCATGTTCTGATATATGCTGGAAAGGGAGATATATACTCCCCTCTCGGGGGAAGATCTGATGAATCCCTGACCACTTGGTGACTCTTCAATCTTGTCCTGTTTCATGTCCCCTTCATCACTAGGTGTTTTCACATCCTTCCTGGGGACTACTGGGGGCTGAGCTCTGAAGAGCTCAGGGTTTCTAGTGTGCACACCTGTTGTGGTTTATAAAGCCACGGAGACAGTTTTTGTTAAACAGCTGGTGGGCTGAGGCAGGGACAGGGAGGGTTTCACTCACCACTTAGGGTCACGGGCAAGAAACCGACATGACTTGGGAAGAACAAGATAAAAAACCTGAATTTATTAACTATTTACAACAAGAAGCAAGATACTGAAAGAGAGGAACCACATCTTACAAAAGGGCACTTCTCCCCCACCCCTCCCTTCTTCCCACAGCCCAAAGGCTTTGTTCTGTACCTTCTCCCCCCTCCCCGGCAGCACAGGAGGGCAGGGAGTGGGGGGGATTCAGTCAGTCTGCTGCTCTTTCCTCCTCACAGTCTCCCGGCTGCCACGTGGAGTCCCTTTCTTACGTTGAGACTCCTTCTCCGGAACTTCTCTGGTGCGAGTCCTTTTCCAACGGGGCTACAGTCCCCCGATGACTCCCCCGACAACTCCCCTGACTTCACTGTAGGGCTCCTAGTTCCAGCGTGGGGTCCTCCACGGCTGCTTCTTTCTTCACCATGTGGCAAGGGAAAATGATGGCAAAGTTCACTCTTTCTCACTGACTGTGTCATGTGATTCTTTCATCTCTCAGATCCCGCTTCTCTTCTCCACGGTTGAAGGTCTTCATCGGCTCCCGGGAAAAAGGGCTCCCAGGTGAGCCATGGCGGAGGCTTGGGCTATGGCAGGTCAGTTCGCAGAAGCTGAGCAGGTGGCTGGATGGCCGGACCGGACCGCGCAAGCTGGGCCCTGCCCACGGCTGCGCCAACCCATTGTTCTGTGCCCCCTCTTCAATATGTTATTCCCAGAGGTGGCGATTGGCTCAGCCCTGGCCTGGGGCAGGTGCATCCTGAGCTGGGACACTTACTTCAAGCAGTTTCTTGGAAAAAAAAAGGCTACATGATGGTGGTGCCCTTTCCCCTGCTTCCCCCCCCTTTACCAAACACTTGGGGGGGAGGGGGGTGACTTGTTATTTAAAAGGAGCCACCACTGTAACCCCTCCCTTGCCACCAGCAGCAGACTGGAAGCTAGGGGAACTCTTAGCAGTTGTTTAAGGAGCCATTACACCCCTCCCTGCTACCAGACAGAACCCCCCACACACAAAACCATAACAACAGCTCAAGTGCAGCTAGCAGAAGATAATCCTGAAATTTGACATTCTGGTCTGCTAGGACTTGGTGTTGCTGCTATTGAGAGAGGCCATCTGGACAAGTAGGATCTCATTGTTTTCATTTGTGCACAGACCTTCGGGACTGGTATTTCACAGACATGAGAAGGAATTATGGCATGAAGTGAAACAATAAATGTTCTCCACAAAACTGTACACTAAATGGTTGCAACAGGGATGCCAAAGATTTGCTGAGCATGGAGTCTTCTCTCATCTAGAGCTGAACCTCTGATGGGGGATTCAAACTCCCCTGGTATTGACAAGGGACCATTTAAGGAATATGAAAAATAACCATTGGAAAATATCTATGGAGAGAAGATGCTATCTTCAATTGTATTGACAGGTGACTGCCTAGTTTCTAGTTCTGACCCAACAACTTGCAGCAATGTCCTGCTTTTCAGGGAAGTTTGCTGTAAAACTGAGGTCTTTTAATATTAAAATACTCAAAAATGCATGCTCCCCCCCCCCTCCCCCCCAGAAAGCTTACTGATGGTAGTCTCAGTCAGCTAAAAATCTGATTGCTTTAAGTTTCAACTGCCTTTTCCGTGGGGCTGAGGTACTCTTACGTTGTCTTTGAAAGTAAGTAAACTATCAGAACATATTGGAGGTGCAAGTTGCCCATTTAAATCAAACATGAGTTAATGAACAGAACAAGAATTTCCATTTTTTTTAGTTAGCTCAGATGTCTTTTTTAACCATCTGACCCATTTCGTGAAGGAAGACTATCCATGACTTGGAGACTGCTTGTTAATAATTTGCTACATCAAAGGGCTCCATTGCACTGCCATTTTTTTGTGAAGGCAGACAGTTCTTGATAGAGAGCATGTGATTTAATTTTATTTGGTGCAATGGCAGATTTTTCAACAAGGCTGAAGTAACTAAATAATAATGAATGCAGGCCAGTGTAAAAGAGAAAGAATGAAAGTATGCCAATATTTGTGGCCTTGCAACTAGAGTTCATTTTCTAGTTAGTAAAACTAACTATTCTTCCTTTATATTCAGCAGTAATGTACTTTATGATGTTTATTTACAAACTTATTGAGATTATGTACTTTATACACCCACTAAAGCAAATAGGCAAACAAAAGTGAGAATTTTCCTTTTTTTTTTTTTCTCTTCCCTAGGCCTATTTCCCTAACAAAAGATCAATGCATAGTAAAGAAAATTATTCTTTTGCATCTCAGCAACAGCATTGAGGTTTGGGATGGTGCGTTAAAGTCTGTTTACAAAATCTTGATTTGGAAAAATTGTTCCCTATTTAACTTAGGGAAGGGCAGTAGAGAAAAGGCAATGATCAGCAAATTTCTTATCTAGTAACCTAAATTTAATATATATTTTCCTGTCCTAACTTCAAAAAGTACTATGCAAACCTGTCATATTTTTGCTTCTATTTCCTCACAACTAGCTAATATACCAATTTTGTACATAAATCAACATAATTAGTGTAAAGCCTGGTATAAAATTGTCACATTTCGAGTTTCTGAAAACTCTTGGTAACACAGTTTATTAGATTTAGAGTGTAAGCGTGTCCTTTTTGACTTTCACTTGTGCTCAGAGCTATGATAGCTGCAGCACACATAAAACATGGTAAGCTCTATTGTTTAGGATTTAGGTTCCACAGATTCTGATGGTATAAAAGTATTACAATGAGTAGGATCTAAGATTATGCATCTTATGATTTAAACTTCAGCCAATTTTAATTATTTACAAAAACAAAAGATGGAGAGTCCATAGAAATAGTAGAGAGTCATTTGTTATTCACCTTCTACCTGCCATTCATGTTTTTATGTATTTGTCATAACTTTCCTCAGTCATCTCTTTTTTAGGTTAATGAGGATTATTTTGCTCAGTCTTTCCACTCAACAGATGTCATAGTCCTCCAAACTTTCTCTGGTTACCCTCTCATTGGCTATCAACATCATATTTTTAAGTACCAATAGCAAAGCGTAAAAAATTCCCCGTGCCCAATAATTAAACATAGAGAAGTCTTTAAAGGATATCACAAACATAGATGTTATAAACATAAATTTACAGTATGTTACAGCACGGAGATTATTTTATATGTCAGAATCTACTGCTTCAAATACTAATGGGCCTATTGCCAATAGAAAGATTCAATGAAATATACTCCAATGACTTGTGAAATCTGCTTTGGATAAACAAAACTTCATTTATATTATGCTCTTCTGAGAAGTTTACAAAATTAAACTCCTAATGTAAGCTTTATTCAGTGTTAAGTTTTTGAGTCTTATATTTTCTTCTTGTTGATGTGATCTCTGCATTACAGTTAACTTAATGTAGCATTCAAATAATTACTGGCTGTGCATGCTTCCAGTAATGTACCTCCCACAGTAGTGTACTTCTACATATAGTCTTGATAACTGGCACCATCATGAATGAACCAGCATTCTAGGTTTTTTTCCTAGACTTTTCTAGACTCCCAACTAAGTGCTTATCAGTGCTCTGGACTAGCAGTCACCATATATATGAACCTTGATTCATTACCTGACCATGAACAAGTTTCTTGACTACATGTACTTCACTTTTTGATCAATAAAACAGTAGCAAAAATAAAAAAAAAAATCTAAACCCAATGAATATAAAAATGCAAAAATAGATGGCTATGTATTTACAATAGCAAAGGCCTTTAATTAATAGTTCTTGACATCATAACCTGAAAACTTTTGAATATGTTTATATTTTGAATTTTTATTCTGGGGCCAATTGAGGGCAATGCCATTTTTTTTTTCTTTTCAATGACTCTACTACTGTAGTTTGCAACTGGAGAAAAAGGCCAGCTGAAGCCAGAAGAAATTTTTCTGTGGTGCTGTAAGATTCAGTACTATTTACCTTATGACAAGTTGAAAGAAGCTGAAAATTTTTCTTAAAATTAATTTAGGCTTTATTCACACATGTAGCATTACATACTTTATTGTGACTTTAATATAATTTCTGACATTTGAAAATCTTACTAATCAGATTTGTAATCCATATCAGCACTAATGGGAGTATATGCTTTATTGAGGGGATATGTTATATCTTTATTGTCTATCCCTTAACTTCCTGTAAAGATGTGAGAAAATACAATTTCACAAGGCAACAAAAAATAAATTCTTATGGGGTTACAGGAAAAAGCATCAGTTTAGCCTTGCATCTTTGACATCATGAGAGTACCTCGAGTAAAAGTCAACTACAGAAATGTCTGAGCTGGTTGAAGTCCACAAGGTTTATAAGAAAATGGAGAAAGGCACCTCGCAGATGTGGTGGGGAATGATACCTTCACTGTGCAACCATGGGCCTAAAGATATGAGCTCCTTAGGGGCTGTGCAACCTCGTGACTTTCTGTCGTCTGGTGTACAGGAGTAAAGATGGCCTCCAGGTCATGCCAGTAAACGGGATTAAATAAATCCTCCTTGTTAAGTCATCTTATCTCCCAAACTGGTGCAGACAGTCTACAGGGCAGACAGGACCTAGTCTGGATGGATTTGCTGTACCTGGTTGATAGTGTAAGTGTTTTGGGAACAACAGTTCCCTGTTGCTTTAGTGGTGTGAAATTCCTGAAAATTGCAGTCATCTGGTGTCAGAAATAGTTGTCTTCCTTCTGTCCAGCTTCAGTGTTTATCTTGACATGGTATTACAGAACCAGTATGAATTTGATCTGTTACTGACCATTTAACTTAGCAATTTTTTGCACCAACATGGAATGTCTCTCTTCATGAGCATCTTGTTTTGCACAGTTGATCAGCAGAGGAAAGACAGTGGGCAGCCCTCAGCATTTTATGTTTAATTTATTGCCCAGGGATTCAGTTATCACTAGGGATGAGAATAGCTTGCTTGTGTTGGTAAGAACAAAAATGAAGGTATTCATGATGTTCACATTTTTTTATCAAGCCTCATAAATTCTTTTTTTTTCCTAAAACCATTAATTTTCTGTCACTTGTCAGTTATTCTTCATTTTCTGTCACTTGTCAGTTATTCTTAAAGATCAGTTTACTTTTAATGAAGAATTTAGTATGATGCCTGGAATTTTTATTGTTATTTGAAAGAACCATTTTAAATTAAAGTATTCCTAGTCTTAAAGTAGTCTTAGTCTTCCTCTTTCTTCCCCATTAAATTCAATTTTTTAAAATTTCTTATAGATGCAGAAATATTTTGTAATGTGTAAGGACTAAACAGGCTCCACATCTGAGCAGAATGTGGATATGTTTTGTTATGGATCTCTATACCTGTAACAAAAGAAGATTGAAATGCCTTCCCTAATAGTGAAAGCAGGACTGGACTAGTCACAGCCAAGATGGGTCCAGTCTGCAGGTTTGTGTGGACTGTTCTGAAGACTGATGTTGTATTATGCTCCTCCATATAATGTATTGCATAAGAGAAATATCTCAGCTAAAAGTTACGGATAGCTGAACACACACTTTGTTCCTGACAGAGTCAGGGAAAAACAATATTGCTGAGTGTGGACTTTGAATGCATGAAGAAATTGATGCAAAATAAATTGCATGTGAAATATAATTATTAAAATCCTCATCTTAAGGGAAGTTTTAACTAAGTGTTCATTCTAATATGCATACATGGTATATAACAAAAAATACAAAATTTATCATTTGGGCAGAAATAATAAATTCAAAGCAATGCACTCATTGACAAGTGAGGGTGCCGTTGTATACCTGCTTAAACAGTGATACAGTTGCAAATGAGTGTTCAGTCTTGAATTTGCTCTTTGAGTGTTAACTTTAATTGTACTGGATTTAAAAATGCAACTACACTGTTCATCTTCATATAGCTCAGCAGATATTGGTGAATGCTGAGATTCATCTTGCTCTGGAAATCACTGAATGAAAATCTGTTGACTGCATGTTGCAGGTTAAAAACTGAAAGGATCATAATGGAATTTATATCAGTTTTTAAAGTTACAGTCTTTTGAAAAACATCTATAAGGAATCAGAATTTCAAGTTACACCTTACCTTTCAGTGCAGTTTATCATTTCCTGTATCCTACTGTAATATTATGCCTATTAATGTTAAAAAGTCCCTCATGTTCCTCCCCAAATTTCCCATCAGTTTACACACTTGGAATGTGTTCATAATTATAGATGGAAAAAAAAATTTGAGACCTTCTTTCCCTTCTCTCACAGGAGATGCGCTAGCCGCAAAAAAACAGTGCTGACTCTAAGCTTTAACTGGCACCGCAGAACCAGGCACACCAAGCCTGGGGATCTCGGCGTCTTTCCCTAATGAAAGCTCAGTGTGCGGAGGTGTCTCCAAGGCACTTGTGAGGCATGTGCGATACGTGCGCATGGCATGAAACCTGTGGAACGCATGTGCAAAGAGTGACACACATGCAAGGAATGTGCAAAACATGTTTGAAGCATGTATGAAGGATGTACAAGGCCTGTGGGATGCGTATGGAAGGACTGACAAACTGTAAGGCCTGAACCCTAACCCTAACGCTAACTCCTAACTCTACTGCTAACCCTAACCCTAAAACCTAACCCTAACTATAAAACTTAACCCTAACAACTAACACTAACGGTAACCCTAACCCTAATGGCCCTAACCCTAAACCTAACTCTAACCCAAATCTTTACCATAACCCTAACCCTAAACCCTAACCCTAATACTAATCCTAACCCTAATCCTAACCCTAACTCTAACCATACCCCTAAACCTAACCCTAATACTAATCCTAACCCTAACTCTAACCATACCCCTAAACCTAACCCTAGCCCTAACAATACCCCTAATCTTAATGGCCCTAAACCTATCCCTTAACAAGAACACCTAATGTTAACCCTACCCCTAATCAACCCTACCCCTAACCCTAAACCTAACCCCTAAGCCTAACCCTAACCCTAACCATAAATCATAACATTAACTAACCCTAACAGTAACACTAACCCTAACACTAACCCAAACCACTAACTCTAACCCTAACCCTACCCCTAACCCTAACACCAACCCAAACCCTAATGGTCCTAAACCTAACACTAAAGGACCCAACCTTAACCCTAATTGGACTAAACCTAACCCTAAAGGACCTAAACTTAACCCTAAACCTAACCCATAACCCTAAACCTAACCCTAACCCTAATCAACCCTAACCACTAACCCTAACGATAACCCTAACACCTAAAACTAACCCTAATGGTAAACTAACCCTAACTCCTGACTCTAACCCCTAATCCTAATGCTAACCCTAACCTTAAATCCTAACCCTAAACCTAGACGTAGCCCTAACACCTAACCCTAACACTTACCTTAAACCTAAAGACTAACCCTAACCCCAACCATAACTATAACCCTAAACCTAACCCTAATGGTAACCACTGACCCTAACCATAATCCTAATCCTAACACCAAGCCTAACCCTACTGGTCCTAAACCTAACCCTAACGGACCTAACCTTAACCCTAACCCTAAACCTAATCAACCCTAACCCTAAACCTAACCGTAACCANACCAAGCCTAACCCTACTGGTCCTAAACCTAACCCTAACGGACCTAACCTTAACCCTAACCCTAA
>VZTO01015639.1:3689-25878 GCA_013400615.1 Syrrhaptes paradoxus
CTGATCTCCTCAGCTTCTCAAAGATCATGGAGAGTGGCCTCGCCACAATATCAGCAAGCTGTCTTAACACCCTTGGGTGGATATTGTCAGGGCCCATCAATTTATAGGGGCCAAGCTCCTGCAATAGTTCACACATCAACTCTTCCTTCACTTATGGTGGGTCTGTGTTTGCATCAACCTGGAATTTTATTCCCAAGGCCTGGGACCAAACAGTGCTGGTACAGACATAAGTGAGGAAAGTGTTGAGAACCTCCACCTTTTCAGCACTGTTAGTGACTAATTCACCTCTCCTGTTTAACAGTAGGCCAATATTTTCCTTCTGTTTCTATTTGTTGTTTATGTAGTTTTCTTGTAGTTCTGACATCTCTGACCAATTTCTGTTTGAGCTGAGCTTTTGCTTTTCCAACTGCATTTCTGCACACCCTAGATATGCCCTAGTAGTTCTCAACAGTCTCCACCTCTGATATGCTTCTCTTTCGGTTTTGAGAAGACTCAGAAGCTGGCAGTTGGGCCAAGTGGGTCTCTTGTTTCTCCTACTTCCCTTAACTTTAAAGGAGAAACAACCTACTGCCAAGTAGATTATATGGGAGACAATATCAGAATTACTGTCGTTTGAACAGGTAGCTATGAGCGATATGGGTTTATCTAACCTTGATGTGTGGATTTTATTAGGGAATCTTCATTATTTAATTAACAGTACCAGGAAACACTTCAAGGCAGTGAAATGGTGTTTCCCTATTTCAGTGTTGTCACCATTGCTCTCTCAAGTGGTTACCAGAACCACTAGTTAGCTAGCACAAGCTGATGCCCTCTGTCTTGGAGGCTAGGAGAGTTGAGCATTACGGATGTCAGTCAGCCTCAGACATGATTTCACTCTTCTAAAATTATTCATATATTATACTCTGCATGCTTAATCTGAATACATTTCACAAGATGTTCCATCTATTTCAGGATTCGTTGTTGTTGTCTTTGACGCTACTGGTATTGGACATCCTTACAGTAATGCTCAAGACACATGTCTCTACTGGCTTCTCCTTGAAGTCACAGGCTTGTCTGCTTCCTCTGGTTCATCCTTCCCTGACTTGAACACTGAGCAGAGTCTAAGGGGAAACTACTCGAAGCCTTTGCAGTTTGCCCAAAACACCCTGGCCTGGGAGCATGGTCTGACCTCTCCTTGGGTGTGCACTTTCATCCCCTGCAGGAGCAGATGGTCTGCTTGGACTTCCCATTCCCACCCTGCTTTTTTTTTCATCCAATGGAGCAGCCAAAAGCAAAGGGCTGAAAATTTTCAGCACTTCTTCTCCAATCTACTGACATTCTACTCTTTTTCCTCTTCTATGGAAACAAAAAGGAAAGGTGTCAAGGAAGAGAAAGCAATTGCCCATGGATTACTTCTGTGTTGACAACAAAGAAAAAAAAGCTTATTAGTCTTTAATCACCAGTTCTGGCTAAAGTATGTGTCAGGTGAAGTGTATTTGCCTAACAGAAAATCAGCTGCACTAATATTTTGACAAAGAAAAAGAAATGGCTGATGGGTGAAGGTTCTGTGTTCTAAATTCCTAAATTCATAGGAAAAATCTGTATGTTCAAAATTATATTGTATAACACAGAACGATTGTTTAAGTAGACAAAAATATCTGTAAGGCAGTTTGTTGTTTGTTTCTGCTGCTAAACGTATTGCAAGCAATGTCAAAGAACTTCATGGGGGGTTTTGTTGGGTTTTTTTTATTTGTCTGTTCAGTTCAAGTTGCCTCTGAATTAACATATCTTAGTCTTAAGCATCTAAAGAACGAGGATTGGTTACACTGGAAAGATCGATGCAATGCTAACTAGCATAAAAACGTCTATGCTATCAAAATAACACAAAGAGGAATACAGTTTTGATAGCATGAGTCTGCTTTTAAGTTGGGATGTTGAAGAAATCTTTCAGAAGTGTAATTAATTTGTAAATGCTTCATTTGTACAAGCTAGATCTGTCCCATGATCAGACACAGACTATTGATCTTGCATGTTTTGCTTTCATGACAATATTTATACAGCAAAAAATTATATTATCAACCTACACATCTACTCTCCAATAAGATTGCGGCTGCCATGCCAAACAAAGACAAATGGAAACCCATATTCTACATTCCTAGCAAAAGGAAAGGGCTTAAGTGAATTATTCTTTGACATTAATAGGATTACATGTGCTTTGTAACAAAGCACAACTTTGTGAATTATACTGTGGATGGAAGGTTGGAGGAGATGAATGTTAATATCATCAGAGATACCCACTTGCAGAGAAATGTTCCTGAAGACAGAGTTAGGTTAGGAAAGGACTTGACTTTGCCTATAATTTTCAAAATAGGAAGCAATAGGAAATCAAAACCAAAAGTCCTTAGACTTTAAAGCTAGAAAGCTGTAAACTTCATAAGGTCCAGTGTTGACTCATGAATTTCCATAGCAAATTTTTCATCCATGTCTGTGGGTCATATCAAGCTTTAAAGGCTAGCTGTCCTTTACCTCCTTCTATTTCAATAAATTAATCTGTACTTAGGAGAAAGAAAAAGACACTTAGCTGAGTTTTCCAGACCAGAACACTTTTTCTCAAAAATGTGATCATGTGTATAACAGGAAACTATAGTACTCAAAATATATAGGGAAAAATGTGTAAATGTGTAAATATGTAAACATTTTTTATTACTAGGATTTAAATTCTAGAAACAGAAAAAGAGCAATGACAGAAAATCCCCAAATTTCCCAAACTTTCACTAAAAGAATGCTTGAGAATATTGGAGAACATAAAATCACTCTAGTGTGTTAGTGGAGTGCTGTTAAAACTTAACCTTCTTCCCTAGCATAACAGGGACTTAAACATCTGTAGAGTGAAGTTTCCAAATAGGCTGAAGTAAGAAATCATAGGCATGCAAAACACACAGTAGTTACAGTAACGCTGACCACACGAAAAATGGCTGATGCATATCTAGAGCTTGCTGGTGTGGCATCCATGCAACTGAGCTGAGGATCACACACATCTTAAGAACATACCCAAATTTCACACAGAACCAGGCCCTGCTCCACCCCCTTGATGCTCTCCCACCTGGACTCCCTCATGTGCCATGGCCAGAGCCACCTGTAAGATCCAGCACTCTTCAGGTAGCCTCTCTTCCATGTTCAATCACTGACATATTTCTGGCCGTTACAGTGCAGCTCAAGGAAGGGTACAGTCTTTAAGCGTGGCTATTTATCTTTGTTCTTGTCAATCAAGCATAAACTACACTCAAAACTATCCACCAAACCTTTTATCGTAGAAGCAAACTGAAAAACAAGCTCTGGTCATGGACCTCTCCAAACAGCAATACTAATCTAAGGAACAAGAGGTGCTCAAAACCATCTCATCCCTCTGTATTTGTTAAATCTTACACCTCAGTATCTCTTACTTGGGCAGTGGTTGTCATTTACTACTACATGAGCACCTGAGTAACTGAGAACCTCCGTTTTCTAATCCAGCCAGGATTTTATTCCACTGAGTATATTCCACCTTCTTCTGTCAACAAAAGACAGTCTTGAGGTATGGGCATATCAGAAACTGCTTTTGACCTGAATTCTTGATTCCCCAACAAAACACTAAACCACCAGGAACCATACAGCACGTCAAATGTAAAGGGAATTCAAGAATGCTAGTGAATTTAAATCTATTGGAAGAAATGTGTTTGATGTAGAGAAGGGTGTACAGAGAGGTGTGAAGACATTTGTCCATCCTGGTTTGAATTCTTTGGGTGGATGGGAATGCCACCAGGGAAGACCTTGGAGAAGTGAGAACTGCTTTATCCATGCCAGTGTGTGTCCTCCTGCCCCCACTGCCTTCTGTCTAGCAAGGCTGAGGATCCGTGAAAATCATGGGAGTGCAGTTGCCCTCCAATGTTGGCTTCACACTGGTTCCTGTGTATATAGTACATGCCTCCTGTGCAGTTCTTTTCATGAATGAGCGATAAGGTATCTCCAGGCACCACCTGACAGTGGGATGAAGACCATCATGTTACATCAAAGAAACATTGGTGAATGGATCCCAGCTAAGAGTAAACCTTTGCTTTGCAGAGTTCTCTTTAATCCTGGATCAGCTCTGTGACACTCTATGGAATATGGTCCCCAAAACACCAGGGGTGGTAAAAATTGCAGAAAAAAGTGACCAATGACAGGGAATAGTAGGAAAGTATTAAGTTGCCATTTCTGCCAAAACCCCTGTATTGTGAAACTGTGGTCTCTGAGAATTTCTTTCTAGATGACAAGGGTTTCCCAAGAGTAGCTTGTGTAGGAGAAGGTTCCTTGACTCAGAGGAGGCAGGGGACAGGAGAAGAAGGTCTGCTACCTGTTGCACAAATCAGTGTCTCCTTTTTTTTCCATCATGCACATATGCCTGCACCAGCAGTTGCTCTAGTCCCTATTCCCTCATCACTCATCCTTCACCACCCTTCCCTGTGTCATTCCTCACAGTGATCCTGTTACTCCCACTCCTGTTAATCAGCATCATTTCCCCCAACCTCTGCTCCTCCTTCTTCACTCCTCCTTTTTCATCCACACATAGCCATTCCTTCTCTTGCCAAATCTTGAAAGTCCTATTTTCTTCAGCCCCTTTCCTCTCTACTAACAGAGAGGGAGTACATGCCATTTATTTTCTTTGAGAAAACAATCTGAGTCCCTTCACGAGTCTATAATGTACTCAGGTTAGATTTCCCCCCAAAATAATTAATTCCCCTTTAGACAGCAGGAATTTGTAACAACAGATCTTTTTTAAAAAATTATTTTCAAGGACCTGCTTAATACCAAATGCAAAATGACCCATTGGAGGTCTGTGCTGGGTTCACCAGCTGAACCACCAGACCAGTAGACTTTCAGCTGCTTGGATGGTGAATGGATGGTGAATGGGTTGATGTCACCCACTTGGTCTCTGACTCTCTCTTGCTTTTTTTTCCTGAAACCTCAACTCTTTTAGGAATATTAATTTTCATATAGTTTCTCCAAAGTGGGGGCTCAGAAGGGGCATGAAATTAAATACCTGGTGGGGAAAATGTCAAATGTATGAGGCCTCAGGGGACTGAACCTTCAGATCTGCAGTCAAAACACACTGGAGGAATTTGTCAGCCTTAAGACAGCCTCTGTACTTGAGAATGTGGGGCAGGCTGTCTGAGGAAGCTCTTCTTCAAGTATCAACAAATTCAAGACCATAAACCATCCCAGCACCAATCTGAAATGGGTCACATTACCCTCTGGGTAAGAATATTGTGTTAAAAAAAACCCCAAACAACAAACAACTTAGGGAAAGAAGTTTTAAAATAAAGAATGTTAATAAGAGAGTTAGCTGCAGCACAGATGGGTCTCTGCTGTAATACTGACTGGTCTGTGTATTTTGCAAGACAATGTTATGTACTTGATCACAAAATTTGCCTTATTGTTCACTTGGTATGTAAAATTTTATTTAAAGTAATCAGCTTTTGAATGGTAATTTCTAAAACAAGAGCTCTGTCATGTATGAAAGACAGCCCTCTTTTTAAAAACTAGTGATAAATCTTTAATATCAATATTGACCTCATGTTGACTGCTGATAATTTTAGTGGAAGCAGAAAACTAACATGTTTATTCTACAGTTTCAAACTTCCTTCTACTCTTTTCTGGAGCCATGTCTCTCATTTGTCCCTTGCTTTTATGCCAAAGACACTGAAAATTATATAAAGCATTTTTACATTCTCAGTCCAAGAACTTTGTGGTGCACTGAAAGCCAATAACATAGGACAAAAAGGTTAAAACTCAATGCAAAATTAAGTAACACTGGGATTATTGTTTGAATCGTGTTCTTCATTTTCACATTAAATAGAAAAACAGTTATGTTTCCAACTTTATTTGAAGTTACCATAGGGTTAATAATTTGCTGTATTTGGATGTAACAGAAATCAACAGGCAGTGGTCAAGTTAGGTGGCACTTTTTACTTAGTATTTAGGTGAAATTGTTGGGCATATATGCTACATATCCACACATAAGCACACTTGCAAGCCACTTTCATGTATCCATAGGAAACCCAAAGACTGTCTGGTTTTATTGGGCTAGTACTTAATGTGAAAACGTATGTGAAATATAAAGAAAAGCACAGAAATATTTAAGTTACACCCAAGCAACTCAAACCTGTAATACTTTAACTCATCATTATTCATTGAGGTAGATCTGATAGCTGGATGAGGCAATCTTTTCTTTTCTCAGTCACTTTATTCAGAGTATGGGGACTGAATAAAAGAAACCATTATTCTTACAAAAGGTCAGACCCAGAAGCCATGAAAGCCTATATATTCACATCAAATGGCTTATAATTTGTGCTTTTATATCCTAACTTGGGACAATGACACAGACAATGTCTGTGCTGTTGCGAATAAAGTTGGGCCATGCAGTCTAGCTAGGCTGAAAACTGCTGGTTTAGGTTGCTTTCATCTTCCACCTTTTTTTTTTCCTATGTGTGCATGAAGAATTCCCTTTTAAAAATTATTATTAAAGTGCATGTTGAAATTGAATCATGCTATTCTTACATAATTTTTCATTGGATTGTTGCAACCTACAAAGAAATCCAATTAAATTTCCCTTGTAGGCACAGAGTCTCATTCAGCATGCCTTTATGAAGCTGGCTTGTTGCATTGTATGTCAAGCCTATGAACTGAGAAGCACAGAGGCCCTGTCCCATTCCCTGTCATGTGTGACATGATGTAGAGAGAGAGAGAGTCCGCCAGCAGTGTTTCAAGGAGCTGCGTTATCAGAAAACATGAAGGCTTTACCGTCATTTCTGCCGCCGTGGTTTAGAATATGCATGTGTCAGGGCACTTGCAGAACAGTTTTGAGCAGAGTATGGTTCACATGCTATGTGTCTGTGATTTTCACCTTCCTTATACTAAGGACATACAATTTGATGTTTTATTCTATGCTAAAGTTGACATACAGATTCTCTGTTGAAGATAAGGTTAGTAAAAGCACTTTTTAGAATGGTGGTCTAGTTTCCCAGGTTGCACAAGTGGAGTGCACACTTTTCACAGAATCATAGAATCATAGAATAGTTCGAGTTGGAAGGAACCATGGAGGTCATCTAGTCCAACTCCCCCTGCAGTAAGCAGGGACATCTTCCACCAGACGAGGTTGCCCAGAGGCCCATCCAATCTGACCTTGAATGTTTCCAGGGATGAAGCATCTACCACCTCTCTGGGCAACCTCTTCCAGTATTTCACCACCCTAAGCATAAAATATTTCTTCCTTATATCTAGTCTAAACCTCTCCTCTTTTAGCTTAAAGCCATTACCCCTTGTCCTATTGCTACAGGCCCTGTTAAAAAGCTTATTCCCATCTTTCTTATGAGCCCCCTTTAGGTACTGAAAGGCCACAGTCACGTCTCCTCAGAGTCTTCTCCAAGCTGAACAACCCCAACTCTCTAAGCCTGTCTTCACAGGGGAGGTGTTCCAGGCCTTTGATCATTTTCGTGGCCTTCCTCTGCACCTGCTTCAAGGTCCATGTCCTTCCTGTGATGAGGGCCCCAGACCTGGATGCAGTACTCCAGGTGGGGTCTCACCAGAGCAGAGGGGCAGAATCACCTCCCTCGACCATGCTTCTTTTGAGGCAGCCCAGGATACAGTTGGCTTTCTGGACTGCAAGTGCACATTGCCGGCTCATGTCCAACTTCTCATCCATCAGGACAACCAGGTCTTTCTCTGCAGGCCTGCTCTCAATGTCTTCATCTCCCAGCCTGTATCAATACTGGGGGTTGCCCCAACCCATGTATAAGACCTTGCCTTTGGCCTTGTTGAACCTCATGAAGTTTTCACAAGCCCACTTCTCTGGCTTGTCAAGGTCCATCTGGATGGCATCCCATCCCTCAGGGGTGTCAACCTCACCACTCAGCTTGGTGTCATCCACAGATTTACTGAGGGTGCACTCAATCCCATCTCCAGGAAGCAGACTGAAAAATTTGTGGACTTAAATTACACAGCACTGGGATTGCTGCACTATTTGTCTATGTGCTTTGTCACTGACTTAAATATCATAGGATGATCCAAATGATCAGCACCCTCACTCTGGCTGTCTCCAATAGTACGGGCAATGCTTACCTTCATCCACAGACACATCATGGAAACACACAGAGCCACCTTCTTTCAATACCAGACTTTGCCAACAGTGGGTTTAAGCAATGTGTATTCTGCATGTGAGGGATGCTGCAGGTTGTATGGTAAGACTGCCTTGGCTTGATCAATCTACTTGTTCTTATTGCTGAGAATGAAGTGGCAAACCATGTTCTGTAGGCTTCAGGCACTTTCCATGTAGGAGATTACTGGTTGCCATAAGGAGCAGGTCTATTTATCTACCTGGTGGCATATATGTGGCTTATATGGATAATGCAGTTAGCTACAAATGCCTCCGTTCACCTCCTCAGATCTCAGATCTCCTGCAGTTGGAAGTAAGCTATAAAATCCAAGTTATAAACACTATGTGGAATGCAGAGATGATAAAGACCAACCACTATATCTTCCTGTTAATGTGGAATTGATTTCTATGTTATATTTCCTGATGTTTCTTCAATCTATTTTAAATGTTCCCTGGTGTTCTTTTCCCTTGAGAATTTATTCCACTGTCTAATGTTATAATGGTTGGCAAAGTGTAGTCCAGATCCAGTTCAAGAACTGAAATATACATGTATGCAATCCTAAGAAAAACAGCAGTATCAATCACATGTTTAAAATCACACATGTGCTCCAGTGCTATAAATAGTCTCACTGCCTGGGATTTTCTTCTGATAGTCGATCTAAATTTTTCTTCTTTTAATTTCTTCTCATTACTACTCTAGTTATGCCCCTGTAACTAAGCTAAATAATTAATTGACATTTTCATTTACTTCAATGGGAGCCATTCAGACATATCAGAGGACAAATTTTAGCCCTTAATAAAGAAATGAACTATTGTCTAACAAAGCAGGTACTGACAATGCCAGCCTACACCTACTTACACAAAAGAATTGATAAATAACTGTTTGCAACAAACATTTGTCCTGAGAATCATCTGTAAGGGTGGTGTTCTATTGATTCTTTACAAACTCAGTCTAAGAGAATAGTTTAAAAGAAGTCAGGGCACTCACTCGAAAGCCATATTCACACAACGTTTTTACATTGCTTTAACATAACCCATTTGTAGCATGCTTAATGTGGATCTGGTATTTCATTTTCCAGAAGCATGCTAACCAGACGTGCTCTTGACCATCTGTTACCTTATTTTCTAACACAGAAGTCTATCCCTCCTAAGCAAGTCAGGTCTAGGCTAGGAAGAGCCGTTTAGAGCATGCTTTTCACAGCAGATTGATCTTAGAAGGATACTCATTTGAATTAACTTTTGGTATTGTCTCTATCAATTAATTCAATGTAATTTCAACAAATCATGAGGACTAGTGCTAGCAGTTCAGGAGCTCTGGGGACCAGTGACATAGCTAGAAAAACAGATAAGACAGTACAGTGTTGAACAGAGTAATGCATGTTGACTGGTAACAAGCAAAAGGAGAGAACGTTTGTCACTTATTAAGTGGAAAATTTCAAGTAGTCATGTAACCAGAAATTATTCAGACTCAAATAGACTATAGTCTGTTCTAGGCACTTTTCTGTCAGTAAAAGGCAAATAGGAACAATCTGGATTCAGCACATAACAACAGAAAGAGTCCTTGAAGATGGTATAGTTATTAAACTGGTCAAATGTCATTGAGAAAGCTGTGTTTATATTTAGCGTACATTTCCATGGGCAGAGGAAAACACTTCCTTGGAAGGAATATAACCAGGGACAAACATGACTCGTATCAGACTTTAATAATGTCTGAGATGGAGGGCTTGCCTTTTTCTTTTATCCTCAAGGGATGAATTTAATGCAGTCCTGTGCTGCTCTCTGGCTGGCTGGGCAGCATGTAGTGGGGAGGACGGTCGGGGGACACCAGGGGAAGCAGTGCGTCTCTGCCAGATGAATGCTGGTCTGGGGGCTTGGCCCTCCCTGGGCCCTTGTGCACGCTGTGGCTGACTCAGTTCCACCTTAGACCCGCTTTCAAAGACAAGTTCAAACCAGGAGTTTAGGCGCAAAACAGAAGAGATAGCACTAAGCCTTACCCAGGGTTTTGCTCTGGATGTGGCCTGTCTCTGCTTTTCCTGCCTCAATGATGTTGAGCACCTGCGATTGCCAGTGTCCCCTCAGAGCCCAGTGCCAGGGGACATTAGAGCCCTTCTCTGGGGACACAGGGCCATGCAAGTGGGAGGAGGGATGAGTCATGCAGTCAGGAAGAGTAAAGGAAACATCCCAGGTGAGAGCAGACATGACACAGAAGCTGCTGCTCTACTTCTTCATTTACTTCAGATCTTTTTGCTGAGTACAATGATACCAAACTAAAGCAACAGAGGAATAAGTGTTGCACTTTAATCTGCCTGCAGCATAGGACAATAGCTCCTGAATTTTTGGGATCTGAATCTTCAGCTTTTCCCACTGTCTAATACTACGGTTGCATATGCTTTAGGAGTTCATAAATTTTCCTTTTTAACCTTCTAGGTCTGACAGGCAAACCACCTCTCATAGCTCTGATAACCACCAGAGGTCAGCAAACCACATTCCAGGAGCTACTGAAGTGGCAAGATAAATTACCGGATTTGGGGCCATGTGCTGTTTTTTTGGGTTTTTTAGTTTTGTTTTGTTTTTGTTTTTTTTTTTTTTTAATTCAAAGAGCGGTGATCAGCCCTAGTTGGGAGTTGGAGCAGGTGATGGCACTGCCAGTGGCAAAGAGCTAGCTGTGTGTGCTCAATCCTACTGCAAGGGTAGAAACACTCTGCTTTAGCCTGGTTAGCTCAGGGCCCCATGGGCCACGTCCTTTGAACCAGAGTGAATTGTATGAAAGTAGAACAAAACAGAAATATTCAAAAGTAGCAATACCATCCCATTTTGCTGCACTTCCAGCTGCAAGGAGACTTCCAAGCTCTCTAAACTGCCTTGCATCCTGAGCCATGCAGAAACGGTGTCCCAGCGTGGCTTGGGTGACCACTGTGTTGAGTAGGCTGGAAAAGAGTAGGAAAGATGAGTAATTTATTTCACCTCTCCCATTCCCAGAGTGAGAATCTTAGAAGAAAGAATTACATGGGGTTAGATGTAAAAACTGTTTCATTGCTGGTTCCTGGCTCAGATCTTGCTTGCCAATTGCCTATGTCAATTGGCCCTATGGGGAGTTCTGATTAAGGGTGCATCCATGTCCAAGGCATACAAATATTCCTTTCCATTGCTAGAAAATGGGCTGAGAGTCAGCTGTAAGCGTAGTATAAAAAAACATACATGAGTGAATTGAACAGAATAAACATCTATGTAATGGACGCCTTTTTGACTCTGTAGAGAGATTTAGAGATAGTATGTTGCAGTTGGAATCCAGATGGTTAAAAGATACAGGAGGCTTCAAAAGAAAGGGGGAGGGGGACAGCAGGGCTGGGAGGATTTCTCTGAAATGTGTTCTGAATACTCTAAAAGAAAAATGTGTGTAATTTGGACCCCAAATGCAGGCCAAAGCGACAGCAACTAATAGGGGAAACATGATTTAGAGGTCAGTTTATAAACTAAACAAATTTACTGAGTTCCATAAATGAATCTCATGGCAAGATCCAGATATTTTTTAAAAAAGGTGGATAAAAAATATTGTATGTTAAGGGGGGAAATTGAGATAGTTTTTAAGCTGATGTCCTTAGAAATATATGTATATAGTCTTTTTTATAGCTCTTGGCATATAAAATAAGTCATTATTCTAAATAGAAAAATATTGATGATGTCATAGGAGCCATTGCTGGACACATCAAGCTGATCTGATGAACTGGGAAATCAATACATATTTCCAAACAAGATGGCATTTTTTTTAATTGGTTGTGTGAACACAATATACAGCAGAGTGCAAACATTTAAAGTTAATTTTCATTTGGCTTGGATTTCTCCATGTGTTTTTACATTATTTCTTTATGTAGAATTTGGTTTTTCCTTTGTTCTAAGGTTTGCTTCTTCTATTGGCTTGCGTGTAAATTCTTATCAGAACAGATGAAATAGCATCTATGCATTGTAGACATTCAAACAGTATAGCTTTAGGAGCTATTTGAATATTGTGGTGGGTTAACCTTGGCTGGATGTCAGGTACCCACCAGGCCCCTCTATCACTCCCCCTTCAGCAAAATAAAGGGGGAGAATAAGATGAAAACCTTGTGGGTCAAGATAAAAGCAGTTTAATTAAAGCAAAGGCCAAGGCCATGCACAGAAACAAAAGGTAAACAGAGATGTTATTCTCTGCTTCCCCTCAGTAAGCCATGTCCAGCCACTTCCCGGGAAAGCAGAGCTTCAGTATGTGCAGCAGCTGCTCCTGGAGACAAGCACAGTAACAAATGCCCCCCTCCTCCTCCCTGCCCTGGGCTTTTATGGCTGAGCTGATGTCACATGGTCTGGAACAGCCAATCCGTGTCAGCTGTCCCGGCTCCGCCCCCTCCCAAGCTGTGTTACAAACACCCTGGCAGCTGCCAGTGCAACACTCAGCACTGGGAGGGCTGCTGTGGGAATGCTGACTCCATCTCAGCCAGACCCAACACAATCTCCACCCCTTATTCCACATCATTTCTGTCACGCTCAGATCCCACACAATTCAATACATTTATTGCCAACACAACTTGACTCCATATTTCAAGCATCTCTATACCTAACATACAGATTTAACTTCCATCTCCTGTTCCATCCATGTCCATTAACAGATGGATATTATTCTTGCATTTTATGGGCTTCTTCCACTCCTCTAGATGTTCGCAGACAGGCCATGACTTGGTCCCATCTGCCAAGATGAGTGTTCAGGACAGGATAAGCAGCATGTTCACTTGTTGGGCACCAGCACCGGCTTAGTTGGGGGTCACTGTTACACTCCTCTGGTTCCTGTGAAACTTGCTCTTCATCAGTTCAGGTTGTTCCTGACATATCATTTTCTACAGCATATAACTCATATTACAGATTATTTTTCCCCCAAGGTTAAATCTCCTTGAGGTACACACCATGTTTCCCCATCCTCCCACATTACCCACCAGGTACACCCAGGTCCTTGAGCAAAGACAATCCCAGAAAAGGGTTTGCTTTTTCCCAGGGGAGGAGCAACTGACACCGCCTTCCCCAGCCATTTCCCTGTGTGCACTATGGGGACTTTATCTCCTCCCACAGTATGCAAGGGTTTTGTTTGGGCAGGACCAGGATGGTTAGCAGATCCTCTAGTGGCTTCTGCAAAATTTGTAACCCAGTGCTTCCTTGTCCCATTGCCCAATGCTCTCAGCATAGTTTTAACAGTCCATTATATCTCTCAATCTTCCCAGAAACATGTGGGTAATAGGGGATGTGATACACCCACTCAATGCTATGCTTCTTTGCCCAGGAGTTTATAAAGTTATTTTGAAAATGGGTCCCATTGTCTGATTCAATTCTTTTTGGAGTACCATGTCACCATAAAATTTGCCTTTCACAGCCTAAGTTGGTGTTACAGGCAGTGGCATGGTTTACAGGGTATGTCTCTAGCCAACCAGTAGTTGCTTCCACCATGGGGAGGATGTAACATTTGCCCTGGCGTATTCATGGCAGTGGTCCAACACAGTCAATTTGCCAGGCCTCACCATATTGGAAACCCAGCCATCACCCTCTATTCCAGGCAGATTTTACTCATGTAGCTCGCTTGATTGCAGCACATATTTCACATTGTGAGTGACCCGTGTGATGGCCTCCATGGTCAGCTCCACCCCTTGATCACGAGCCCATCTGTATGTTGCATCTTTCCCTAGATGAGCTGATGTTTCATGAGCCCATTGAGCTATAAACAGCTCACCTTTATGCTCCTAGTCCAGGTCCACCTTAGCTACTTCTATTCTGGCAGCCTTGTCCACCTGCTCGTTGTTTTGATGTTCCTCAGTGGCACGGCTTCTGGGTATGTGAGCATCTGCATGGAGTACCTTTAGGGCTATATATTCTACCTGGGCAGCAATGTCCTCCACAATGCAGCAGCCCAGATGGGTTTGCCCCTGTGCTGCCAGTTGTTCTTCTTCCACTGCTGGAGCCACCCCCATAGGGCATTAGCCAGCATCCAGGAGTCAGTGTAGAGGTAGAGTACTGGCCATTTTTCTCGTTCAGCAATCTTTAGGGCTAATTGCGTTGCTTTCATTTCTGCAGACTGGCTTGATTCACCTTCTCCCTCAGTGGCTTCAAGGACTTGTGTGGGACTCCACCCATCAGCTTTCCATTTTCTATGGTTTCCTACCACATGACAGGATCCATCAGTAAATAAAGCATAACGCCTTTCATCTTCTGATAATTCATTATATGGTGGTGCCTCTTGGGCATAAACCACCTCCTTGGGCAACACTCCAAAATCTCTGCCTTCTGGCCAGTCCATGATCTCTGCCAGGATACCTGGACAGTTGAGTTTTCCCAATCAGGCTCACTGAGTGATCAATGCTATCCACTTACTCCATGTAGCACTGGTTGCATGATGCTTAGATAGGATGTTTCCTTTGAATATCCAGTGCAACACAGGTAATCGTGGTGCTAAGGAGACACGCTTCTGTACCAACAACTTCTGAAGTGGCTTGAACCCCCTCATAGGCTGTTAGTATCTCCTTTTCAGTCAGGGTGTAGTGGGCTTCTGATCCTCGATACCCCCAGCTCCAAAACCCCAACGGTTAACCTCAGGTTTCTCCTCATGTTTTCTGCCAGAGGCTCCAGGTGAGACCATGCTCCCCAGCTGCAGTGTACAGTATGTTTTGCACAGCTGGTCCTGTCCAGACCGGCCCAAGAGCTACTGCACAAGCTATCTCCTGTTTGAGGTGCTCAAAGGCTTGTCGCTTGGGGCCCCACTCAAAACAGTTCTTTTGAGTTACTCAATAGAGAGGGCTCACAAGCTGACTATAACCTGGAATATACATTCTCCAGAAGCCCACAAGGCCTAGGAAATCTTGTGTTTACTTCTTGTTAGCTGGTGGAGACATAGCTGCTATCTTGTTGATGACATCTGTGGGCACATGACGGCATCCATCCTGCCACTTTATTCCCAAGAACTGGATCTCCTGGGCACGCCCCTTGACCTTGCTTTTCTTTATAGCAAAACCTGCTCTCAGCAGAATGTGAAAGATTCTTTCTCCTTTTTCAAACACTTCCTCTGCTTTGTTGCCCCACGCAATGATGTCGTCAATATATTGTAGATGTTCAAGGGCATCACCCTTCTCCAGTGCAGTCTGGATTAGTCCATGACAAATAGTGGGGCTGTGCTTCCCCCCCGGGGCAGTTGATTCCAGGTGTACTGGACGCCCCTCCAGGTGAAAGCAAACTGTGGCCTACACTCAGCTGCCAAAGGAATTGAGAAAAACACATTGGCATACCACTTAGCTTCCTTTGACTCTAGTTCATATTGAAGCTCCAGCATGTCTGGTACCACAGCACTCAGTGGCAGTGTCACTTCATTAAGGCCGTGATAGTCTACTGTCAGCCTCCATCCTCCATCAGACTTCTGCACCTGCCATATGGGACTAATAAAGGGTGAGTGCGTCTTTCTGATGACTCCTTGTCTATCTAGTTGAAGAATCTGTTCATGAATGGGAGCCAGGGAGTCTCGGTTTGTGGGGTATTGCCACTGGTGCAGTGTCCTGGTAGCGATTGGCACCTGCTGTTCTTCAACTCACGGCAATCCCACAGTGAAGGGGTCTTCTGAGAGGCCAGGCAGGGTAGATAGCTGTTTGATCTTCTTGGTGTTCACAGTGGCTACACCAGAAGCCCATCAGTACCCCTTTGGATCCTTGAAGTATCCTCTCCTGAGGTAGTCCATGCCAAGTATACAAGGGGCTTCTGGGCCGGTCACAATGAGGTGCTTCTGTCACATGTCCTCTGTTAGGCCCACCTCAGCCTCCAACACGGACAATTCTTGGCATCCCCCTGCCACTCCGGAGATCCAGATGGGCTCTGTGCCCCTCTAGCCAGATGGCAGTAGTGTTCACTGGGGACCAGTGTATCTACTAGAGCCTTCTACTTCTGTGGGTTCAATGTGCCAGGTCATCAAATCCATGCAGTCCAATACACTCGATTATCCCTTTCCTCCTCCTGGCTGAAGGCAGGGACCCTCTATTGCTGTTCATCATCAGAGTATTAACTGTCTGACCTTTGCAGTGCCACACCAGAAGTCCCCTCACCAAAGTCAAGGGAGGTGATCTCAGTTCTTCAACATCTGGGGGGCTGTTGATTGCAGTCTTTGATCACTGCAGCAACTACGCTGAGGTCCTTCTTGGGTGGCCTCTTCTTAACGGGTGTTTTCCCTCTCAGCTCACGTACACAGGCTTCTAATTTAAAGGTGGGTTCACCATCCCACTTTTTCATGTCTTCCCCTGGTCATGCAGGAAGGACCAGAGTGTGCCACACGGCATGTGCCTGGGGGTCCCTTTTTCTCTGATGGAGGCAGGAGACGATTGGTTCTTTGGGGTGCCTCTGGCAGCTAAGGTGCTAGTCTGTAAGGATGAGGAGGTGAAGAGATTTTCTTCAAAATTTTGAAGCCAGGAAGACGACCTCTCCACAATTTATATCTGGGCAATACATTGCTGCAAAGCTGTTAGCGTATGATGCTGGGGCACCTTGAATCACCTTCCTCCACATGGCCCGGGTACATGGGACATCCTCTGGATCTGTGGAGAGCTGAGAATCTTCTAGATCACTGTAGACAACTTCCACCACCGCTAATTCTCTGAGGTACTGAATGCCTTAATCTGCAGTAGTCCACTTTGCTGGGGACCTCACAAGGTCTTCCTTGAATGGATATCTTGCCTTCATACCTAAGAGGAGCCATCTCCAAAGACTGTAAATTGCTGTCTCTCTTCCAGTCTCTAGCTCAATTTTCTGGTTTCTAGCAAGGGATGCCAACTGCTGGGCTTCTCTACCTTCCAGCTGCTGACTGTCAGTCCCATTATTCCAGCATCAAAGCAGCCCGGGAGTAATCCACTCACCTTGCTGGCAGCCATAATATTTCTGCAGGTTTTGAAGTTCTGATGAAGTGAAGGATTGAGTAGTTTCCAATTCCTGTCTGATTTCTCTTACTCCTTCCCCCCTTCTCCTTATCAAAGGGCTGGGTCCTTGATTAAACTCTTCCTCTTCTTCCTCCTCCCTTACTAAATGATGATATGGACCTGTTGATTTCCTTGTCCACTGCTTCTTCTTTACTACTGGGGCAATTACTGTAGGTGCTACTGTCTGAGTCCCAATCTCAACCATGGTGTCTTTAGATGGGTCCCTTCCTCAACCACAGTCTTCTCAGAGTGATGAACTGCAACTCGATAGGCACAGGCCAGGCCCCCGTACAATGCTAAGAGCTATTGGGTTTCACGGGAGAATGAAAGGACCCTTCTATCAGGTGGTGCATCAGTTTGCTAGGGTTGCTCGCCTGTTCAGGTGTGAAGTCCCAGGGTATGGGAGGTGATAACCACCATAGGAACCCGCCCAAATCCTTCCACATGCCCTGCCACCCAGGGACCGGCCGCTTCAGGGCACATTTTGGTATTTCTTCACCCAAAAAATGCCTTCCCTTACACCAAGACGAGACTAAACTCCCCAAACCCGTAGTACATCAATAGTATTAATGAGTAGTATTATACAGCTTACATAGGGGTGAGCAAGGACCTTGGGGGCCTCCATTATAAAGCCATTCACCTCCACCCCAGGTAAGGAGAGTGAGATGTAATCCTTCATGTTTCCTGCAAGATAGCTCCAGCAGCACAGCAAAACCACCAGCACCAGGACAAACAACATGGACATTGTATACACCACTGTATTCCTAAGTTCTTTCTTCCTCCTCACAAAATAGCTCCCCCAGCACAGCGAAGCCATCATTGCCAGAGCCAAGCACAAAATCATTGTTTGCATTAACATGTTTTAAATTGAGCAAAACTGAGATAAGTAGCGCAGTCAATAAACTTTGTGACCTGCACCAGAGCCTGTTCTACAGCACACTTAATGCAAGGACTGCTGTTAGCAAACCCCACGTTGGGCGCCAAAAAGGACTGTGGCATTTTTAATTGGTTGTGTGAACACAATATACAGCAGAGTGCAAACATTTAAAGTTAATTTTCATTTGGCTTGGATTTCTCCATGTGTTTTTACATTATTTCTTTATGTAGAATTTGGTTTTTCCTTTGTTCTTAGGTTTGCTTCTTCTATTGGCTTGCGTGTAAATTCTTATCAGAACAGATGAAATAGCATCTATGCATTGTAGACATTCAAACAGTATAGCTTTAGGAGCTATTTGAATATTGTGGTGGGTTAACCTTGGCTGGATGTCAGGTACCCACCAGGCCCCTCTATCACTCCCCCTTCAGCAAAATAAAGGGGGAGAATAAGACAAAAAACTCGTGGGTCAAGATAAAAGCAGTTTAACTAAAGCAAAGGCCAAGGCCACGCACAGAAACAAAAGGTAAACAGAGATGTTATTCTCTGCTTCCCCTCAGTAAGTGACGTCCAGCCACTTCCCGGGAAAGCAGAGCTTCAGTATGTGCAGCAGCTGCTCCTGGAGACAAGCACAGTAACAAATGCCCCCCTCCTCCTCCCTGCCCTGGGCTTTTATGGCTGAGCTGATGTCACATGGTCTGGAACAGCCAATCTGGGTCAGCCGTCCCGGCTCCGCCCCCTCCCAAGCTGTGTTACAAACACCCTGGCAGCTGCCAGCGCAACACTCAGCACTGGGAGGGCTGCTGTGGGAATGCTGACTCCATCTCAGCTGGACCCAATACAAATATCTACCAAGATTAGAAAGTATTAAAGATTTCACCCAATAATTGCCACACTTCTTTAGGCTGCTTGAAATCTGTTGCGGTGAGTAAGTCTTTTAATTTTACCTCCATCGCTGATAAGTAAGGAGTTGTCTTTATATCCCATAGCAAGTGAACATCAGAATTTGACACAGAAATCCTGGCTGCTTTTGCTTTAAAGTAATCAGCAAGATGTTCAAATTGCACATTTGGTAGATCAATACACTAATATAAAATTCAGGTGTTATTATGTAATATTCCATGTCCTCTGCATCTCCCTATGCTCAGAATTTTCAAGGACATATAATAATGAAACTCTTATTTAAAAAAAAAGTTGATCATAAAAGGATACTGGCTGGAGACCTCATTTGTACAAAGTATCTTGGCTTTCTGGTTTTACATGTCAGTAAGTAAAAGATTCTGACAAATATTTGCTCATTCTTCAAACACCTAACATTTTTTTCTGTGATCTTGATCTTTTGTCAACTTCACACTTCTCGTCCTGAAGGGGGGAAGGTACAATGCTGTTATTAATCTGTGCTATGGTATATTGTCCTTTTAAATTTTTTTCTGTAATTAAAAAAAAAAATTACATAGATTTTGTATTAGGTAAAGGCGGTGACTTATAGAAGGTCTTCAATTTATTCCAACAACTGTAACAGCAGAGCAGTTTTGCTGCCCCAGCTGAAGTAATGCTATTCATACAGGTACTTCAGACTCCATACCTTCACTTGGACTTGCTGAACCTATTTGGTGATGATATTGTTAGGGAAAATGGCAATTACAGTTATTTGGGGTGTTTTGTCATGAAGGTCTCTACTTCCGTCAAATGTGAACATGTTCATTGGAGTCATTTTGCTTTGGTGTTAAGCACCAATTTAATATTTACTTGCCTTAAATATCAGACATTTGGCCCCAAAATTTCCTGCCTACCCTCTGGCTGATTTGAGCCTTCTGACACAATTTCATTCACAATTTTTATTATGGTTTATATTCTCCTTATTGAGAAATATTAGTGGATTAAAGAAACTCAGGGATTCCCCTGATATCTATCTCCCATTTGATTCTAATGAATACAGTAATGTGAGGTTCTATTATTTATTTCCACAGCAATAGGAGCACATACTTTAAGGACACTGCTTTGTTCATTGCCATGAATGATGCAATTCATCATTTTATTGCACGAAAGCCATAAAAAATATACATATCTTAAAACATGTGAAATCTCCACAGAAGTCAGTGGCAGAAGTTCTACTGAGAAATTTAGCACTTTGCTCATTTCTGTATCCAAATTTTGTGTTCAGTGGATAGGGAAGATAATTGCTGGAAGGGAGTTTCCTCTTACTCCACCCTTGTAGAAACTTTTTGTAGTGTAAGTTTTTAGTCTTTCTTGTTTCTTCCAGGTGCCGGTGCCAGTGCCTCACCTTTTGTCCATGCTTTATCATTTGTAGTAGTTTCTTTAGCAGTGTTCTGTGTCCAGGTAATTGTATTTTCTATTCTTTTTTTTTCTCTGATCAGGTGTTTATAATGCCAAACATCCATTCTTTACTCATAACACATCTGGAGCTGCTTCTAGTAGTTCATAAATAATACACCTAAGAATTTGTAGAATGGCCTTGACTGTAGCATCTAAGTGCTGAGTATCTGTCCCTTGCTAGGAATAGTGATGGGAAGTCAATTTTTTCAGCTTCTGCAGGGGTGAGACCAAAAGCAGGATACATATTTTCATCTTCTAATTAGGGAAATTGAGGAGATTCATACTGCAACATTCATGGACCCCAGACTTTTTTCCAGTTCTGTCTGGAAAAATAATGTCTTCTTGCTGCTGTAATAACATTAAAAAGTCAATGGTTACAGACACCAAATTACCAAAACTATACTCTAACTTTGCACCTCTAAAGTTACTCAAATGCACATTCATGTTCAGAAAATCTGGTCATCTTAATTTATAGTGCAAATAATTTCTGAACTAACTGCTAATATTTCAGACACAAACACCTTGGAGAGCAGATGTGATCCTTGCACTTACACAATTGACATAAATAATTTTCCTGGCTATAACTTGAAAAGCTGGATACATATTTCAAAATGAAGAAGGGGTATTGGCTTGGGCCTGGCAAATACTTGTTCACCTTGATGAGTTTAGCCTCCTTCATGTCCCTGTGTACATTACCTGACAGAGAAATCCCAAGCTTCTTACCCTCAGTAACTTGTAAAGCTTTTCTTTCTTCCCAAACCATGAAGGTAGGAGTTATTTTTTCTGAAGATCTTGACTAAAATTCCCTTAAAAGACTAACAGCTGAATTCTTGTCTCTTGTTTATTTTTAATGCACCTTGTCTCCACTTTGCTAGGCATGTTATTTCTTGAATCTTCAACACCATTCCTTTGGAAAGAAACCCATTCTCTTAACTATTCTGAAAAATGCAGAAGAAGCTGCAAGTCTTGAGTGGCTCTAAGTAAAACTACAGATCCTTTTTTTTCACCAAGGAACAGATGAGGAAGTTTGTGTGGTATGTGGAAAAGGCAGAAATTTCTTATAGTCAGTAATTGCATGGGTGAATAAGTACAGTAATTCCTTAAATAGTGACTGGTGAATGTCAACAAAAGTTGTTCAGATCAGTTGAAAATCACAAGCTTAGAAAGATGACTCAGGCTTACATAAACATGTTTCTCCATGGATTTTATGGATTTTGCATTCCTAGTGTCATTTCCCTGATACGGGAACGATCGGTGTGAGGCTAGGGACCATGAAGATTTTGCTGCAATTCAAGGAATGAGGCGGGAGACAGATTGCCAGTTCATGAATCACAGGTCTGTTGCTTGCTTCAAAGAAAAGTAATTTTAGCCATGTGTTACACAGGTATATCTCTGGATCCAGTGTGCCAGCCAAGGGAGGCAGAACTGTAGGTCAGCTCTCTTCATACCCATGCCCAACACATCTTCAGTGTAACTGCTCAAAGTTGTGCACACGACACTAGGGTTGCTTGTTGCTTCCCTTTAACTTAAACCTGCTTAGGTGCCTAGTAAGTCAAGTGATAGACTTAATAAAACACTCACTGGGCGTGGTGATTGGCCATAGATATATAGATATCTACATAGATGATAAAAACCTTTGCAGTGGAACAACAATCTAAAGAAAATAAATACATGTCCCTAATTCACAGAATGTTAGGGATTGGAAGGGACCTCGAAAGATCATCTAGTCCAATCCCCCTGCCGGAGCAGGAACACCTAGATCAGATCACACAGGAACGCATCCAGGCGGGCTTTGAATGTCTCCAGAGAAGGAGACTCCACCACCTCTCTGGGCAGCCTGTTCCAGTGCTCTGTCACCCTCACTGGAAA
>VZTO01015639.1:26450-55651 GCA_013400615.1 Syrrhaptes paradoxus
GGATACTGTGGGAGACGGTGTCAAATGCTTTTCTGAAATCAAAATAGACCACATCTACTGCTTTGCCATCATCTATCCACCTGGAAATGTCCTCATAAAAGGCTATCAGGTTGGTCCAGCATGACTTCCCCTTGGTGAAGCCATGTTGACTGTCTCTAATGACCTTAATGACCATTCTAGAGGGAATGATTATTCATTCAAGAGTTACAGATTTCTCAGCTCTGTCAACAAACTATCCATCAAAATACTTGCAAATTACAGGAAAGAGAACTCTACAATTAACTGTGGAGTGACTGTGTCACTTGATTTTGTGAAATCATTTGTTGTTAACTTTTTATACCTTTTGACCACTGTAATTCAGGTTGACCTTTATAGCTGGAGCAACCAATGTAGAATTCCTATTCAAAGCTGAATCTCAATGGTGTCCAATGGGCCATCATCAGCATGCTCCTCTGACTTCCTCTTCCTCGGGATTTTCACTTCCTCAAGTAGAAATTGTTCTTAAATTCATGCAGTCCTGCTGCCTGAAGCCCTGGACCCCAACTGTGCCAGGAATCAAACAGCAATCTCTCATGTGTAACAGGCTGTACATGTGAGGACTTTCATATAATATTGATGAGATTAAAGGGTCTTCTTGACTGATTTTCTAACTTTAAAATTGAGAAGTAAGATTTAAAAATCTTGCTACTGTTTCAAAAGATAAGTCCCTCCCTTCCTTTCTCCCTTCTCCTTGTTTCTTTCTATTTCTCTTTCTTCTCACATGTTTAATATTTATTCAAGACTGCCCTATCAAAGGAATTATTAATTAGACAATCATTTAGATATTGGATCTTATTTCATTTTTTCTCAAATATTTATGAGACATACATATTTATGAAAATGCTCATTTTGTAATCTGTAAACCTACTTTATAAATTTGCAGTCAGAATTTAGTCTTGCCAGGATTTTGAAAAATCCTATTGCTAAATCTGACCTGTATCTGCTAAATATTGACTCCAGACTTGTCAGGCAGAAATGTTATTCTGGTAATAAAACAACTCTATTAAAGATCATTGATACTATAAGTGAGATAACTTCACATTGTGTGTATCAGTGTTTATTTTAATGAAAGGGATTTCCTGGCATATTGTCAGCTTAATGTTTTACACTGAGAGCTGCCTGGAAAAAATTAGATATGTTAAAATCAGCCTCTAACAGGGCTTGTGATTTTGTTTTAAGTCTTTGTAACTAAAAGTGTGTAAACGGAACTGTGTCCAGTAAAGCACAATAATTTATTCTAGAAATCAGCAAGCCCACGTTCCGCCTATAAAATCATTCACTGTGATGTGCAACTGGCCTTCATTTCAGTGGCTCTGATTTATAGTTAGAGTTTGTTCTATTTTCAAGGGGTAGAAACTGGGAAGCAGCCGGAATGAACTATTAAAGCTGTTATGCACAGCAGTTTTTCAGGGGTTTATTAATTCTTGGAGAGAATAAGCCAATGAACTGAGCATTTTTCAATGCGGGAACACCTTTTGTAAAACGAGGATTTCTTGAACAACAGATGTAGACTGCCCGAACCAAAACATAAGGGTGTTTGTTGTATGAACTTGTTTAGCAACATTCTCAGTTGCAAAGACTTATCAAAATTAGGGTTCATATTTAGCAATTATGTAATTCCACCAGTATTGGTGGTTTTGGCCCCAGGTTGTCCTTGATGCTCTGATTGATGCCCTGTTTTTGTACAGAAAAAAGCCCCAGATTGTCACAGAGAAGAAAGACAATCAGACTAACTTAATTCCAGTGAATGGATAACACACATGTTCTCTAAAACAGAAATGCTGCTATTTTCAGATAAATTAAGGTGGAATCTGGCTTTGTGGCTTATAATGTATTGAAGTGAATTCTAATTAAAACCATTCTAATTAAAGAGCACTTCAGTCAGTAAATTCATTAAAAATAAAATTGTGTGTCAGCTACTCCAAAAACTGCAGCATTTGCTTAAAAAGCATTAGTTTCTTTCACTCCCTCTCACACAACGTTTTCTTATGTGCCTTGTTTCTAAGCATGTCAGCTTCTCTTGGGTCAAAGTTTTCCAGAACTTCAGAAAGGATAGATCCAGGGAGTCTCTAGGTTTTTTGAGCACATATGTGTTCAGATCACATGCCATCCACCAAATGTGAACAGCTCTTCTTGGCCACACATGAGGTGTCAAATTCATCTACTTTGAATGCAGAGAGAACTGAAGGGACAGATACCTACTGATGGTTTGGACAGATTTGTAATGCTGTATGATGGAGGTAGGGCATCAGTGGACAAAGGAAGAGCAACTGAATTAATCTACCTGGACTTCTGCAAAGAGTTTGACACTGTCCTGCACCACAACCTGGTGCCCAAATTGGAAAAAATACAGGTTTGATGGGTGGACCAACTGCTGTATAAGGAATTGGCTGGATGGTCGCACATAGAGAATTGCAGTCAATGGCTCAGTGTCTGAATGGAGACCAGTGACGAGTGGTGTTCCTCAGGGATCGGTACTGGGACCGAGGCTATTTAACATCTTTGTTGGTGACATGGACAGTGAAATTGAGTGCACCCTCAGCAAGTTTGACAATGACACCAAGCTGTGTGGTGCAGTCGATGTGCTATAGGGAAGGCATCCAGAGGGACCTGGACAGGCTTGAGAGGTGGGCCTATGCCCACCTCATGAACTTCAGCAAAGCCAAGTGCAAGGTCCTGCATGTGGGTTAAGGCAATCCCAAGCACAAATACAGGCTGGGCAGAGAATGAATTGAGAGCACCCCTGTGGAGAAGGACTTGGGGGTATTGGTAGATGAAAAACTGAACATGGGCTGGCAGTGTGTGATCATGGCTGAGAAGGCCAACCAGATCCTGGGCTGCATCAAGAGAGGCATGACCAGCAGGTCGAGAGAGGTGATTCTGCCCCTCTACTCTGCTCTCGCGAGACTCACCTGGAGTACTGTGTCCAGGTCTGGGGCCCCCAATGCAAGAAGGATGTTGAGATGTTGGAGCTGGTGCAGAGGAGGGCCACAAAGATGATCGGGGGCTGGAACACCTCCCCTGTGAGGACAGGCTGAGAGAGTTGGGGTTGTTCAGACTGGAGAAGAGAAGGCTCAGGGGGGACCATATAGCAGCCTTCCAGTACTTAAAGAGGGCCTACAGGAGAGATGTGGAGGGACTTTTTACAAGGGCATGTAGTGACAGGACAAGGGATAATGGATTTAAACTGGAAGAGGGCAGATTTAGACTAGATATTAGGAAGAAATTTTTCACTATGGGGTTGATGAGACAATGGAACAGGTTGCCCAGAGAAGCTGTGGATGCCCCATCCCTGGAGGTGTTCAAGGCCAGGCTGGATGAGGCTTTGAGCAACCTGGTCTAGTGGGAGGTGTCCCTGCCCATAGCAGGGGGGTTGGAACTACATGATCTCTAAGGTCCTTTCCAGCCCTAACCATTCTATGATTCTACGATTTCTTTCTCCCATCTGTGCTAAAAGATACAGACTATGCACCAGGTCCAACCCTAGGAGACATGCAGTGGGCTCAACTCCCACTCCTGAGGATGGTATGTTGTGGCTTCCATCTGACTGAAGGCACTCAGCACTCTTTGGGATTCAGCACTATATTACAATGAGAGACGGACTTGTCTGAGCGCTGCAATGATCTGTTCTACTTGAAGAACTTAATCAGGCAGGCAAATTACTATCCTGCACTCACTGTGCCATACAGTCCCACACCTACCTTTGTGGGTGCTGCAGATGCAGGTGGAGAGACCTGAAACCACTGGAGTTATTCCTGTGTTGATAATGAAAAAATCACTGCAAATGGTAGGGTGAATAAATAATTCATGTGAACAGCCTTTCTTCTTAAGCACTGGTTATGCAAAGTGCTCAGCAGGCTTGATTTTACAAGCATCCTAAATGTTGTACGTTAGCCTGTATGCAGCTATGTGGCATTTGCTGAAGAGTTCAAGGGTTATGTTAGCCAGGATTGCAGCCAATGGAACAGGTCTGAGAAAGAAAAGACATGAACTGGTCTCAGAAGGAGAGACCAAAAAAAAGATAATTTGCTGGTTAATAGCAATCCTAATTGCTGGGCAGCTCAAGAGGGTGAAGTGGAAACCATTCTTATGTTAGTGATGCTGCAATAAGGCTAAAGGCTTTTGCAACTAGGTAGAATGACCCCCCAAATAATCACTTTTAGACCTTTAGAGTTTTCTGGCATTGTTTCAAAATGTGTGTGTATGAAATCTGCAGAGCTGTCAGCGAAAGTCCCAGATGTCTTGAAGTGTCCTTGAAGAATCTTCACATAGATTTGAAGAGAAGACAGGTGCAAGCATTTCTTTCCTTTCCCTTCTCTCACCTACACAAGGTTTCCTCTCTGAAGCACTTAGTATTTTAGCAAGTACCATAGCTGTGCCATATCTGTCTAGTATCACCTTTAGTACCATGGTAACACTTTACATCATCTTACAGCCAAGCCCCACATTGCAGATTCAAACCAGGGATGCTAAAGTTCATTGGAATTTTCCTTTGACTGGGCCAAAAGAAGACTGAAATTTATAAGAAAGAAAGAACCAGATGTGAGTGAAGCAGACTGACTCACAACGCATCTTTTCTCTATCATGAAGGCATATACAAGCAGGACAGGTTTCTGAAAGGCAGGATCATATTTTCCCTTCACCATATACAGAAAAATCTGAAGTTAATGAATTTGCCTATCCTGTTTAAGTCTGCCCAGGTATTAGCCACAAAGCTAACAGGAGCATGAGTAAAACTGTGTTGTCCTACCTCTCTGTGGCATTTTAGTTTAAAACCTTTGCCTCTACCTTTTCCCATCCCACCTTCAAGCCAGCCATGGCTGAGGTGCCTGTGGGGAACTGCTCAGAAAACCACACACGTGAGTGTTTTGTTGTGACAAGCTGGGAACAGGTCTGCCTGTGCAAGTCCGTGTGCCCGTGTTTGTGCAATTTTGTGCCTTTGTTGTGGTATAAAGGTTGGAAGGAAGAGAGAGTCAGAGTTGCTGGAAGAACAATAGGAGGAGCACCAGGCATCTGCAGCCCCACCAGACAGGCAACTGAGGGCCCAGGGGAGGATGCTGCAACCCTGGTCCAGTGAGCTCCATGCCTGAGGGGCCAGACCCCAGCTCCACAGAGGGGTGAGCAAGTGATTTGGAGGCACTCCGGCTTGTGTGCCCAGGCTTTTGCCAGCCTTGTAACATACACTCCAGAGGGAAGCTGAAGACTCGTAACTGAGTGTTAATTATGTCTGAGTGGATTCTAGAGAAAAGGAAAACCATATACTGTATCAGCAGAGAAATGGTTTCACTGTAAGGAAACTAATGATGCTTTTATCAGGAACAATATAAAGATTGCTTTTTTACTAGTGTGTGTCCCATAGGGTTTAGACTATGAGATATTTCTGTATCTGGCTTTAGGTTCCTCTGAGCTTTTACATAATCAAATCAATATAGCTATGATTCACCCTCTGGCAACAACTGCTCCTTGCAAGATGCTGCTGCTTCTTTAGTGACTAAAGGGGAAATAAATAAATAAATAGAAAGAAACTTATTACAAATCCGTAAACATTGATTTGCTTGGTCTTAGATTTTACTTTTTTTAATTGCCAGGGAAAAAAAAAAGAAGAAAAAGGAGGAGGAGGCAGGAGGATATATGAGTTTGTGGTCAATGGGGCAGACATGTAATTGCTAGTCTGATACTTTGGGGGAAAAAAAAAAAAGTGAAGTGATAGGATTTCATGAATCAACATGAAGTACTGTCCAGACACAAACTGAAGGGCAGATTGGGCAAGGAAGGGGCAGGGGCTGCAAAAGCCAAGGCAGGCACAGAGTCCAGAGATGGGAAAATTGGATTTTGCACTAGTAGCACTGTATTGTTTGGATCTGCATCTGGACTTACATATTGTTTAGTGGGAAGTTCCAAACCTGAGTTGCCCATCTCCAGCTTCCAGGTAAGCAAAGGAAGCCAAAAAACCCCCCCAAACCTAAAATTTAAAAACAAAATAAAACATGAAACAGCCCAGAAAATATACCTTGCCCAGCTGGGTTTCTTTCTGTGCCTTCACCTCACCATTCACTCTCCCACCCTCTGACTCCCTGCTAATTCCCTTAATTACAGAAATTCTCTCTCTCTCTGCCTCTCTCTCTTCTGGTGTCATATTGTTATTATCGCAAATATTTTCCCCTTAAAGTTGCCTGTGCGGCACAGCACTCTGGCACAGTTATCACATACTGGTGGAAGTGACATCTCTCGGGATCATCTGGTCTGGTTTTTCCCTTGGCTGACATCTCTGTCACACTGAAAGAAGAGGAAAGACTGAACAAAAAGATTGCTGCCTTTTACACAAAAGAAAACCCATCTTTTAAACAGACCTCATTCCATTCTTCCTTAAAGGTAAGTGCTGTCAGGCAGGACTTTGGAGGAGGGTGTTCAGGGAGGATGACACTGTTAATGCAGGAAAATCTTCAGGGCCCTACCAGACCACTCACTCAGCATGGCAACCTCAGTCATAAATGTGCCAACTAAGCTCCCAACACACTGTTAATCTGGAGCTAACACCTGACTAGTCATGCTCCACCCTGTGACAGGCAGGTCTGTCAATGTTTTTAAAGTGCCTTGGTATCTTTGGGCAGATGGTGTCACTGACATTAGCTTTTGGGGTTCCCAACTGGCTTTGATGAAAAAATGAAAAGCACATCTTTCCCTACATCGTCTTCCCCCTGCCTGAATTCTATTAGACTTTTCCCAGGGTTTTCTACCTTTTTTTTTTTTTTTTTTTTTTAAAGAAAGGATATCTCTCTTACTAAGACCCAGGAGAAGAATCTGGTATTTTCCAAGCACAGATCCTGGAAGAGGGAGTATAGGGGGCTGTTCACACTAGAGGCCCATTCATTATTAATGTAAGCATTGTTTTCTTCTATAGATCTTCTTGTTGTTCCTGCTCCGGCAGGGGAATTGGACTAGACGATCTTTCGAGGTCCCTTCCAATCCCTAACATTCTGTAATTCTGTGATCTAGCAGTAAGCTTAACATGGCTCCACATGCTCCCAGAGGTGGGTATTCCTCTGCCCTAGAAAGGCACTGTTGTTAAGAGAATGGATGCCCCCTCTGAGAGCCTGCAGCTCATGTGCAATGGAACTGGCCAAGAAACTTCAAAAATTGTTTGCAAATAATTTCTTGAGACTTGAGCAAAAAATACTTAGTGAATATATTATTCCATACATAGACTTTGATCAGATTGTGAAAATGGTATATTATTCATTGAATAATTGAACTAAAAAACAGCTCTTTAGCCATTACTGTTTAAGCAACAGTGATACACACCTTGTGCTAGAGGAATGGATAATCTGTAGCAACAGATACTCTATTAGATACTGCAAAATTTTTAAACCTTGTATTTTTTTTCCAGGTGTCTGATGATCACAGTTACTGCTTGTGGTTAAGTACCACCTTCTCTTTGTTGTGAAACAGTAGGAAGTATTTATTTGCTCCCAGTTGCGGTACATCTCCAGAGACCACAGGACTTTGAATTCCTGGAAAAATAAAACCAACTTTAATGTTAAAAATCAGGGAGCCTTTAACTTCCCAGTTCAGATAGACATAGTGGTAAAACTCCTGTGTAAAGCCATATCTCCCTTGTGCCCTGTCAAAACCTTCTGAGCAAAAATGCCTCATTTTGGTGAAGCTATTAAGGGTTTTATCCTGATCATTAATAACACAGAACAAAGGGTCAACAAAACTGATGAGGTTTTTTTAGTCAGTTCTGCTTTTTCCTCTTATAGTTTCTGCCTTTACTTTAGCAATGTGGGCTTTCTTTTCCCAGTCCAGAGAAATCAAAAGATTTGACCAAGTAAAAAAGTTATGTGCAATATTAGCTTGGTGTCTGCAGTTCCAGGAATAAATAGGACACTATGGAGGCATGTTCCCAGCTGGTCCAGATTGCCATCCCCTCACAGAAGCCAGTGGACCAATGACAATATAAGTCAGTCTGCTCTTTAGTATGTGAGGGTTTGTCTTCCTCCAACACAGGCACACAAACACAGAAAATCAGAAAATACACTTTAAAAATCTAATAATACTTACTTGAGACTTTTAAACTCCTGAGGGGTAGATAGATACAAGGCAGTAAACCAGCCCAGGGAAAGAAAAACAGTTAAAGAAACCCTAATAAAAAATCCTATAGGAAGAAAATTACACCCCCCCACACTCACATGCTCCCCCCACTTTTACAGGGGTAAAAATTTAAAAGGTAGCTAATTGTTCTGCTTGCTGTGGTGGCTTGCCTGGAAATGGACCTATGAGTTGAAGGCATGTGATGCTTATGTTGGAACTGTTTTCTAAACAGAGTTTTTGCCTGTGTATCTTTTTCACCTCTTTCAAACATCTTGTGCCAAAAGCAGTAAAAACACTGCTGCATTAAACATAAATCAGAGCCCTGTGCCTGCAAAGGACCTCTGTTGTTGGAGGGGGGTTATTGGACTAGGGATGAAAGGAGACCTACCACTGCATTGATCTGAGGTGATTGTGTGGAGCATATTCGGCTAGGATGCTTCTAGCTAGTTATAACAATGTGGAACATTCAAGCAATTAATGAACACATGATTCAAGTAGAAAGGCTGAACAAGACATTTAACTGGATGTGCATGTTTCTTCCTTTGACTATTTTCTCAAAGAATACACGTATTTGTATTTGTTTTGATAGAGTATTTTACCTATCCAGAGTAACAAAGGGCCCATATTGACAGGCAAAAGTATATACTGGCTATTTGTAGAACAGTGTGAAACCATTTGTTAAATAATTTTACATGAAAGGAACTACTCTGCAAGTTACCACAAATTCACTATAAATTTAGTGTGGGGACAAGCTGCATTATGTCACGCCTGCAAACAATTTTCAGAAGCCCAAATTTCAGAATTTTTTCCCCATGTTGCTAATTTGCAACTCATTTGGTAAGATTTTAACCCTTTCATACTAAAAGCATGGTCCTTACATCTGTGATCTCTTCAGACCCCCAAATCATGAGGTGGCACTATCTGTTTCCAACTTGCAACAGGAACTGTCAGTGTAAATGAAGACTCTACAGGAAATTATGCTAGCAGTTTATACACTTGCATATGTAGTGTAAGACCAATTACTTGTACTAATGGTTTGTATGAACTTTACACAGAGAAAGCAATGAAAAATGTCTGGGATTTTTATGCAGACTGTAGTTGGAAGTTAGCTTAAAGTGAAAGTATTTGCCCTTATACTCTCCAGATATTCAATGCAATTTTTAGTAGTAGAGATATTAATCTAGGTATGCTAACTAAACTTCCCTCCGTATTCAGCCTGCTAAATTCCACCCATGATAACAATGAGGGACAACGCTTCCTTATCAAATCACCCTGTTCAGTGGTTGCCTCACTTTCTACAGGGTGTCATACAGACTTAACACTGTATATGAAGCGCTTGAGAATTATTTCTGCCTTTGGAAAGGAGACAACCTTCTATATGTTACACCTCAGGAAAGGAGACTGGGGAAGGTACTGACTCTGCAGTTACATCCTCCCTGTCACCCAGTTCTGTGGAAGAGTGCTCAGGGACCTTTGCTGAGACTACGCTCAGTCATCAATTGAGGCAAATTTCCCGCTTTGTGGACAAACTCTCAGCTGCAGTTCTATCATCCTTAGCACTGCTGGTGTCCCCTTGTGCAGGGGGAATAATCCCATCCTCCTCACTGCCTCAGATGGCAAATGCATGCCACATGCACATGTGGGTGTGCATACTCTCTGAGGTGAATGGAAGGAGTGTGCAGGAAAGGTAGCTTTCATGTGCAACAGTATGCAGAAAAGGCAACATGGCTACTCAGAAAGCAGCATTGCGGTGGGGCCAGAAAGAAACAGGGCTCTGGCACTGGGCTCTTGAGCAGATCCTAGAACACCCATCGCTCTTGGAAGCCTATAACTCCTCTCCTTCCACAAGGAACAAAGCCCAGGTGGAAACTCTGAGCTGAAATGTATAAAGTTTCCTTTCTTCAAAGTGCTTTTATTCTCTTGGCATGGGGACAAATTGTGCCTTGAGGGCCAGATCTGCAAGTGGATCCATATGGAGAAATCTTTATGTGTTGGGAACATCATTCAAGTCAACGGGATGCTGTGAGGGCACAGAAGCTTGCCAGGTCCGAGCTGCAATTTGAAAAGTGTTTTGTGTTCCTTCAAGGTAAAAGGCATACTATAAACCTAAGCAATATTTTTTTTAATAAGGAAACTATTGTGCTTGGTTTTTTTAACAGAAAAATACAAGAGAAGACCAAAACCTACATAGCTCCTATATGACAGATTTTTTTTTCCAACAGGTGGAAGGAATTTTATCTTGTACTTTGAGCTACAGGAGAAAAATAATGAAATGGATAGCTTATCCATACCACAAGTATCAGAAACAGTACAAGTCCTAAGAGATCTAATCTAATTGTATAGTAAAACCGAAGGCATTCCAGGCAGACCGAGCCACGCTGTGTCTGTTTCAGGGGACAAGATGACAAATTCTTTTCACAAAAAAAACCCCAAACCACCAAACCCTATAAATTATTATTGAGTGAACTTGAAAGTACATTTAGGGAGATCTGGTTATGGCATTTGAGAGCAATGTAGGACCATAAAGATAGTAGTGTATATATATTACCTTCATGTTTCATACATGCTGTTGTTGGCTGCAATCTGACCTGATGAAACAAGCATAAATCTGGGTATCAGAAAACTGTGATTTTACTCTCTGCCCTATTTACTTGCCATATCACCTTGAGTAAGTGACTAAACCTATTCAACAGAGGTCTTATTTGTAGCTGCCTGTTTGATAGTGTAAAGGGTTTACAGGTCAGCTGCATAAAGACTGAAGGCAGAGGCTGAAGGACCTCCTCATCTTCATAGAGCCAAACAACACAATCAGCATATAAATTAAATCCCCCTCCATTTTCCTACCCAATATTGTAAGATTAAATTAGACTTTACACCAACTAATTTGGGTCCTTCTGTCATGACTGCAATATAAGAGAAACATTCTTGGCTTCTCTTTCCATTCCAGCATCGCAGGGACTTCTATCTGGTGAAAAGATAAAAAGGTTACTATTAATCCAATAAAGGTTAAATGTCATTTTGTCCGATGCTGGGACATCTCCAACAGGAGTCCAGCCTTTCCTTTCCAAGCCCACTCTTCCCTGTGAAATGGCTGCTGCCATTACATATGTACTGCAAAACACATGCTGGTTGTTGACTTCAGTGAAAGCAGGACTGGGCCTAAGAGAGTTGCCTAACTTACTTTGCTACATACTGCAAGATCATCTCTCACTGGAACAGAGAGGCACCAGATGGGTGGTAGCGGTTTGGAGGGAATGTGCACCCCGCAGTCAGTTTTTTTTTCTGTTGCCTGCTCTTGACCTTTCAAGAAGTATGTTAAAATGACTACAATCCAAGAAGGCATATTGTATATAAAATGAATGACAGCTCCTAGCGCCACCAAGAAAATCAAACCCTTTGTTGATTTAAGATTTTTAAAAATACATCTGGGAGTAGAAGTCACAGAGTTACAAATGAGCTCCCCGACCACCACCAAAAAAAATAATTACAATAAAAATAATGGTACCATATTCCCTGATAAACCTGTGCCAGAAAAGCTCTTGGGGATCAAGTTTTTGTCAGTCCCCAGCTTTTACCAATTTAAATTCTTGGCAGCATATTAAAAAAAAAAAGTAGAAGGTATTTGAGACTGCAGTCCCTCAGGTACTAAATCTAGTGTTTCCTGGCACTAGATGAATGTTACTGGAGTTAAAACCTAGCACCACAGCACCAGATCTCCATAGCTGTTCATATTTATACTTAACAGACAAATATGTCATGCTTTCAATATCCCTTTACACTGCCAATTTTTTCTCACAATTTTTTCTCTGATAAAAACAAAGGTGAGAAAGTTTCACGCAGTGTCTGACATCAGCCAATTTTTGTTTGCTTTTCAGCTTTCTAAGACACACCTTTTCCACCCTGAAACTGTTGCTTTTTATACTGCTTTTTAATTATCAACTTCATAGCTAAAAGGAGGAAGAGCACATTACCTGCCAGATATATGTATGTCCTCAACACACCACAGCAAGTTTTCCACTGCACATAGGTGGAAACAGGAGGTTTCTTAGACTCTCACCCTGAGTCTTCACACCAGTGCACACTGGACTCTGTTGTGGTACAGACTAAGGCTGCCCTGCAGCTGAATTAGTCAACTATGCTCCTCCTAATGCCAGATATCAAGCAGGGTTTGGTCTCCAGCCACACCTTCCCCATTTTCTGCTACCCCCACACCATTCTCTGTCACCCAAGATGGGGGATTTTTAGCCTAAGTTCAGGGGGACTCCTGGTGCTGAGACCTCCCTATGCAGGAGAGACCAAGGTTTTCTATTCCCTCTGTCGTATAGGGTTGTCACTGAGAGTACAGTTACACCCAAACATGACTTTGAAGACTAAATAGATAGTCTGACCTTGCACCATGGAAGTGAACCCTAGTATTAGCACTGACCTCAGGGTAGGTCCAGAGTGCCTCCTCTAAAGACTGTCTTTGTTCTTTTTTCCAAACTTAGGTCTTTACCTTAGCGTAACAGGCACCTGCCATAGACAGTCTTTTGTACTGCCTGATCAGATTACACTATTCATTCTTTTCGCACTTCTTTATAGAAGCCATCTTTCTTAATTGCTATTTTTTATTTACATTTCTGAATCTTCAAGGATGTAAATACAGAATTGCTTCCAGTATAAATCCAGCCTCCTCAGCAAGTGACGGATTCAATTCCTAATATTCAGTCACTCCTTTTACCTTCTGACCTTTCCTCTTAAAATGGAACCACCACAACTGGCCATAAAATGGATGTTAAATGCCTGGTTATTGGTGAAACCAACTATTCCATGTATTCATGCTGTGCTTGCAAAAGCAATGATTCAGCTCCATTGACTTTGCTATCAAAAATAAACAAATCAACAAGCACAGGGAGCAGAGAAAATCTTTGAAATCACTTCTACATAAAAGGTACTAAGTCACCAAATTCCATTCTTGTTTCTATTCATGCATCCTCACCTCTCTGTCAAACTCATGGACTTACCCAGAATATACATCTAGATACTGAGTGACCCAGATAGCATCTTAGTTCCCTTCTGTAAAAAAAAGCTCTCTCTACTCCTTGCAATCCCAGTACTCACTAAGTGCCTTGATCTGCTGAATCCTCCAAAGGCGAGGAAGACATAAAGACAGGCTTCTGAAGGATTTTCTCCCCAAAAGATATTTATCTTCAGAAATATACCTTTGGAACCACACAGGGGTTGTCTGCCTGGATCTGAAGACAGTGTTTGTCCCTTTGCTGTTTGTTCTGTTCCTGTCCTTTTTGCTGCCTGCCTTGAGATTTGCCCTTGCACTATGACAAAGAGAGAGGGAAGGCATGTGTGAATCTGGCCGAGGAGGGAAGAAGCAGGGGAGAAAGGTTGGGTAAGAGTAGATGGTTATGTATTTGCTGTATGATATCCAGCTTTGTATTGATTTCGCCCATTTGGTGGACTAAACATGAACCTAATAATCAGATCCTGCTTAAGCCTTGTGCTTCCCCGGTAATTGACTCTTGCATATCGATTAAGATGTTGATGTGTCCCAGTATTTCTCAGCGGTAATGCAGCTGAGAATGGGCCTTCTCTCCCTGCGTTCTCAGCACTCTCTCTACTGCTGTCACCACACTCCCTTTAATGGATAAAGCTGTCATCCTAAAGCTAGAATGTCTTGCAGGCACAAAGACGAAATTAACTGTTCAATAATTTATGGGACATAGAGAAAACTTTACCCAACAACTTCAATTGATTGCTGTAAGTGTTTTGACTGCACTTGCCTGCTTTGCATAAAGTCATCTACTTTGGAGACCCTGATTTCCATTTCCAGTAGTTCCTTGTCCCTGTCCACAATACCAGATTTTGAAGAACTTTGGCTTGCTTCAAGGCATTTTCCTGTATTGTGCAGACCTGACATTTTTTTAGTCCTTTATAGTTTCATGAGAAAATCAGGATCTCTAGTGAAATACTGTTGATGAGCTTAATAAACAGAGATTAAGTGATTTAGGTTGTTCTGAGGCTGTCCAGTTTTCCAACTCAGGTACCACAAAAGCAGGTAATCAGTGGATCATACCATCTGTGGGCTTGATCATAGGCAGGGAAACCTTGTACCATGTCAGATCAGTTCAGGCTAATGATTATTGAAATATCTTGCCATTTCAGAACTCCTGAATTGTGCTGGTGGACACAGTCCAGCTCCTGGAGATGTGAGTTCAGCTCACAAAAGCAGACCACAACAGTTTCAGCAAGAACAGTAGAAGCTGTAATTTTGCTGGGAAAGCTGACATCATTGTATCATGTATTAATCAGTGACAACAAGAACTTCATTCTCCAAGGATTCCAGTTCGGCACCTGCCAGAGTCTTTAAAAACAAAGTGATCTTCCCCATCTGGCTGCCTGTTTGTAAATTTATTTTTTTTTTGTAGTTGACACTTTCTTTTTTGTTAGTGAATTTAGTGCTCATGAAACACGACATGTAATGGTTGGTTAAAGCCAGGCACAATACAAAAAAAAGCATGGTGGATATCCTTCTGAAATATTTTTTCTAATATATTTCCATTCTGCCCCACAATATCTCTTTCTGTATTCATGGTGACATACGATGTTTCCATGGTGCATCGTAAGTTCAACATTTTATTTTGGAGGGACCATTAGGACCTTGAGAAAAGAAGCTGAGTCTGCCATCTCCTAAAGGTGGTAGGGACCACGTGGTGTCAGAGAATGATAAGCAAATACCCACGTCAGCTCAATTTTAGGCTATCATAGCATGGTTGAATTTTCCTGCTTCAAGTGTAGGTGATTCAAACACTCTTAATTAAACAAGGTGTAATGACATTGATCTCCCTATTTATCCAAAGTGCAGTTTTCCAGTGAAGCTTTAAGATCAGCTAGGTTGTGCTGAACTTACCATAATGACTGTACAAGGAGTTGTGTCTGTAGCATTAATTTGTGCTGGTAAGATCAGATATTAGCATATCAAAGCCTGACACTTCTAATGGGTATTAGACCAGAAGCAGTAGGAAAATGTCTTTAAGATGTTGCAAGTTCTCAACTTGTTGCTCTCACAAAGGAGCAGCTGGCCACAGCCTGTAATGAAATGACATCTTGGAAGATCTGAGAAGATTTAGGCATGCTATAGAAAAAAAAATCAATTTTCAGGTTGTTTTATTGGTCAGCATCCAAAGAGTTAACATATGGTTATCTAGAGCCACATCTAGAAGAAAAGTGTACATAGTACATGCAATGTGAAGAGGAAATCAAATCAGAATGAAGCAAATAATGAAACCGTATCCAGTTGTGTTTATTTGCTTTTCTCGTTTCAAGGTGTTAATCCTGTGTTACTGAGAATATTCCTCCAATATTTCCCAGATGGAGACACAAATGCATCTGTACTTCCTGCCTCTATGTACTATATTTCCACTTGTTCTCCTTCGAGAAACTGTTTCTAAACAGTCCCTCCAAGTGCGAGGTTGTGTTGATTTCCAGTTTATTGTAGTGCTTGGTAGTTCAGCAGTAGCCATCAGAATTTTCAGTAGTTTCTGCTGTTTGCTGCAGAGCCTGTTCAAAGTCCAGGCCTCTGGAAGGATCCCCAGGAGGACTACAGCTGGGCCTGTTTGGATATCAAAGTCCAAATTAAAAATTTATACCAGTGTTTGAAAAATACCTGACCAAAATCTTGGTATGGATTAAATCTCCCTTGCCATGCAAGCTTATCCAACTGGGGCCAGAGGATTTATTTTTAAAGTGAAGAAATGACCAAATAGCTGCATAAGCTGATTCAGGTCAGATGTTGTTAGCTAAATTATCACTGGTAATGAAACCTTAAAGACTGCACAGGAAGGCTAAAAGAGCTCAGAAGAGCTTTGGCTTTTCTTTTGCTCTTGTGCTCTTCTTTCTCCTCCTTTCCTTCCTTCCTTCCTTCTTTCTTTCTTCTTTCCTTCCTTCCTTCCTTCCTTCTTCCGTCCTTTCTCCCTGCCTCCCTTCCTCCCTCCCTCCCTCCTTTCCTCCCTTCCTTCCTTCCCTCCTTCTTTCAAGTCTTTGTACTATTTGCATGAACAACTGAATTTGTTTTGAACCTACTTCCCACTAACTCCATTTTCCACTTTCCAGTTCTTCTGGTGAAAAAAAAGAGAGAGCAATTGATCGCTATCTGCCTTCACTGTGTCACCATGATTTTACAGAGAAGAGAAGGAAAGGATTCAAACTTACCCTGCAGCTATGTCTATAAAAGCACAGCACTGTCTCACTGAGCACAGCATCCAGCTCAAGAAGACGGTAGCCCCGTCTGTGCCCCCTTCACCAAGCCCATGGGGACTTTGCTGTTCCCCCAGGCAGGCCTGGCCAATTCCTGACAGGTGGCAGGTGAACAAGCAAGAGAGTACTGCCACTATTCTGGGGGTCTGCAGGACTTTCTGGCCACCAACGAGAGGGCCTTGGGGCATTTCACCCAGGGCAGAGAAAGGTGATATCACAGGGAGGAGTAAGTGTCACCAGAAGCATATGCTGAGGAACAACAGTGAGTGGCAGTTTGAGACTCTTCAACAGGAGTGTTGTTCAAGAGGGTGCAGAGGGGTCTCCAACCCTCAGCAGGGTGGACCCGACAGCAGGAGCACCACAGCATGCTCCCTCCTGTGACCATCCGCCCCTACCAGCCACCCTGCCTAGCTTCCAGGTACCTTTACAAATGATGCCTGGAGGGCATCAGCAAACAGGAGCATCCAGGCAGCTCCCTGCCTGGCATGTGGGTGGACAACCATGCATGGAGTGTGATCTCACCCAGGGTACACCAACACCCTTGGCAAGTGAACCCCAGCATGCCTTGGTGGCTGACATACCAGTGGAGGGTTAGAAGAGCAAAGTAAGAGGTAGGCCTGCGGTCTGGTAAAAAGCAAGAGGATTTCTGTCAGCCTTGTGGCTTCCGCAGAGGTTTTTTAATTATTATTTTATTCTTTTTTTATATAAGGATGGGTGTGCTGTGCATCTTCTCTTCCAGACTGTGCTCTCTAACCAGCAGACAGGCAGACACCCAGCATCCAGAGTGCTGGCCCAAACCTGTGTGGCAGGGAGGGTTCACAGCCCTGGGTTTTATTTACTCTGCTTCTGCAGACACAGGAGGATGCCGCCACGGGGAAATTCTCTTTGTTTCTCGTGTGCCTCTGAGGGCCAGACCAGAACAAAGCCAGTGTTTATGTTCCCTGTCTTTCCCCGAGTAATCCACCCCAGGCCGTAGCCCCGGCAGGGCCCCCCGGTGCGCTGCGTCTGGGTGGACTCGGAGGGTTTCCAGCTGGCCCACACAGGCCAGGGTGGTCTGCCCCTCTGCGGCTGCACCACCGATCCCAGCCCACCCCCGTAAGTGAGAGGCAGGGGGTTGGGAAGCCATTTCTCTGCTCCCTCATGGGCCTGTGCCGAAATGAAGATGGCCCAATAAACAAGGGGTGGGGGGTTTCCTTGTGTGCTGCGACTGCACTTTGACTCACTTGAGCCAGCTCCCAGTGAGAAGGGATGGGCTGCTTTTAAATCTTTTCTCTCGCTTTTTTGGTCTCCCAGTATGCCAGACAGTCTCCAGAGAGCTGTGAATTGTGGGCTAGCTTTTAGGGCTTTCTCCTTGCTAGCAGCCTCTCTCTGTGAAGCTAATTCAACTTGTTTGCATTTGACAACGTGAAGAAGTTTCTTTAAATGACAACAATAAAGTATTTTTGTACTTTATAGCATGTGTCTCCTCTTTGGACTTGAAACCTTTGGGGAAGGTCTTTACTCGTATCATTTCTCTCCCTTCTCTCCCTGCCCCCCCACATTCCACAGAGCCCATGCCTGGTGCACTTTCTACTCTTTGAGTAAGTTGTTAGTTTCTATAGGGAGGGGCAGCAGTTCAAGGATACAAGCCCAGTAGGACTCTTACATGAAGAATTTAAATTGGTACATAAGAACACAGAGCAAGGCAGAAGACAAAGATGTTAGACAGGTGAGATAGGAAAGACTTGATGCACCCATGTTCATCTTGTATTCAATTGTATTCAGGGAGTGGTTGTCCATTCTGCCTGGAGGAACATTTGCTGAAGCAATCTCTTCTATGAGGAGAGAAGAGACTCATCCAGTCTCACACTCCACCATAGCTGAATGGTAAAAAATACACAAGGAAATTTTTTTTTTTTCTAAATAGGGTGTAGAGGTGATTTTGCTGCAGCAGAGCTGGGAAATCTGTCCCAGAGGAAACTGCAGGCATCAAGAAGAAGTACAGATGTCATGACCTACATGTAACCATTCCTTTTCCACACTCCCTGTGTGGCATTTTGTTGGGATCCCTGGTCCAGGGGACCAGAGCTATTTGCACAGGAGTGTGGCTTAGCAGGAGGATGCTGGTGTGAGCAAGGCCAGTGTGGCTGTCTGTGTGTTCCTCCAAGTGGGCTGGTGAGTCCCTACATTGAAGAGACTGCTTCTTGTGATCAGAATAACTGTTGCAGCCCTGCAGTGGAGGTACGAGAGAAACATGGGTCTTGCCTACATCTCCAGCAGTGCCCAGCACTCTTGATGAACCCAGAGGTGAAGACAGCCACTTGCCTTCTTCTCTGACTTTTCTGTACACTTCCACCGATATTGCAGTCTTCTTTATCGTCCCTTCATGCCCAGACCTAGTGAGAAGCCAGCTCTGAAACTTCTGTTGCTGCCACAGGCTGTTTACTATTATTATATAATATCATTATTTCTTAAGAATAATATTATTATTGCTTAATTACTACTTCTCATCTTCCATGGCCCTGCAGTCTGCTGCCGATGGAAAGAGAGGGTGACAAGCTAAGGCTTTATATGTCCTAACTGAATGGGAGTGGATGGGAAGGGGGAACAAATTCTTTCCCAGCTATCCCAGTAGCTTAAAAGAATTGCACAATTAAAGGGCAGCTGGCTAAAGCTGGGCACTGGCAAGAGTGAGCTCAGGAGAGTAGAATAGGAATGTACAATATTGGCTACTGAAATAGTTTATGGTAACGAATATGTGAAAAGTACTTTGAATTTTAATTGGGAGGAAACTCTGTCCTTGTATTTCTTCAAGATAGCACTACTCACATTTCAGCATTTTCTGGGGTTACAGGATGGAGAAGGCTTTTAATTGTAAGACTTGAGATATCTCCCAAGATGGTTATTATTCCTCATGATCTCCCGGGATCCCTCATGGTTTTGCCTTCTTTTTGTGTAATTTTGTGTTATTTTTCTAAAAACCTAAGGAAGATAAGTCATCCTCCACTTAAAATACTAAAAGAAGCTCGTCTTTTTTCCCCACTTCACTGTCTCTATTTGCAGGGAAGCTAGACTGGGCTGCATCTGTAGTCAAAGGTCCTAAATTGAGCAATTGATCAGGAACATGCTGGGACATCCACACATTGCAGACTTACCATTTCATTCTCTTCAGGGCTTTCTCACACTTCTTGAGGAAGGCAACTAGAGCTCAGGGAAGGGCTTGAAAAGGAGATTAAAGCAATCCTTGCTCAAATTCCTCAGCTTCTTGTCTTTACAGCAGTGTGCAAAAGTACATGTTCATCCGGCTTTCTCAGGTTTCCCAGATTTTTTGGGAAGTAGTGGATACTGCTCCTAAGACAGAGGTACACCACAGAAGGATTCATCTCTTCTTGTGAGAGAGGATGCATGATAATTCTTGGTGTGTAGTGTCTCTCAGAATGACTTTTTTTGAGATGCAGAAAACAAATTAAAGTTAAAAAAAATAAAAGAGAAGGGAAGTGTGCATAGGAGACTGTGAGAGTGCTCTACGCAACACAGCACAGATCTCAGAACAAGTGTAGGTTGCAGGGGAAGGATAATTTTGGCAAATGCAGAGATAGGACAAGGAGTTGTAGCCTTTTCTTTCCCCTTAACCTCCTCACAGCTGGCTGCTCTTCACCCACCCAGCAGCTATAGCGTCTCCTACTCCACGGGAATGGTGGCAACCTTCTCTGGCCTGGCAGTATGGCCTGCAGGAGCTGCTTGAGCAGTCAGCCATTCCTCACCAACTCTGCCTAAACTGATTTTACTTGAGGGAGCAGGATGGAAGCATCTGGCAGTTCATTCTTGGTCTGGCTGATTGTTTCTTTCTGGGGAAATGAGAGGGACATTAGAGATAAAAGGGGTTGATATCTTCATAGCTGCATACCTCAGAGGAGGCAGAACTACACCAGAGCTCAGTGTACAAGATTACCTTTTGGTGTTGTCCTGTACCAGATGATTGCGTCTGTTACTGCTCATATAGAGAATCTGCAAACATAACATAACTCAAGGTTCAACAAACTGATAGGCTTGGCAGATACAAGCACATTCTCGCCTGTGAATCTTAGCTCAGCTCTCAAGTATGATTGCAGTTGTACAGTGCAGGCCAGACTCTGATCTCATTTACACCCTTGCCAATGCAGAGTAACTCCACCGATGCCAAAGTGTGGGCCTAAAAGTTGCCCAGCTGTGTCTTGAGCTAGAATTTCATTGATGTCCAGCATGAGAAAGAGTTGCATCCAAACTGTGTTTCCTATAGTGGACTGTGTGTAATGAACCAGAATAACCAAACAATTGTGAACTAAAGCACAGTCACAAGTCTGGACTGTTTTGAGATCTAGGATAAATGTAGTAAATTTATAACTATTCCTTTTCCAGTGGCTGTGCTCTTTTCTGTTTGCTTGTTTGTTTGTTTTTAATCCACCATATCCATAGTAAAGTTTTGCCAGGCCTGATAGTAGGTCAGATGCTCTTTTCAACATTTACTTGTGAGGCTTCTGGTTTGTAGGTGTAGGATACACAGCAGCATGATAAGAGGTGATAAGTCAGATGGTATCCAAGGCTCCCTTTTCCAACATTAGGGAAAGTTTCTGTTGATGTAAAATGCACACAGGTGCCCAATAACTACATTAGACTTTCTTTTAGGTCCTCAGAGTGTTAACAATTGCAGCTTAGACTCAGTTGTACCTTAACAAAGTGGGTCAAAGTGGCTTAAGATATTGATATCACAGCTATTGATATCTTACACAATCTTCTGATTTGGCCCATTTAGTCTGGACTGAGATCGAAGATCTGCACTAAAGGTTTTTGTATGTAGAGAGAGGAGAGCTGCAGCACAGTAGTAAATTGAAGAAAGGGCTGGAGGAGAGCAAATGGAGAATGGGAAGAATGGGAGTAGGGTGAAGAAAAGATTAAAAACAAGATGAAGAGGAGGAATAAGAAGACTCCACAGGGTCAGACAGAATCTGATAAACTTTGACAAAAGCCTCAACATTCTTGGACGTGTTTTCTGAACCTTCTAACCTTGCAACATTTTCCCATCAATAGTCCAGAGGTGAAGTGATTTATGAATATATATGCTTACACAGTTCTCTGTGAGCATCTTGATAAAGTAAATATATCACCCAGCAGGAGGCTACACTGCACACTAGTCTCCTTCCTCAGAGTTCAGTGTTGTGGACCCCAGCTATCCCTTTCTGACATACGCAGGGAGTGCAGTTTAGTTCTTCATTAAAAAATGTCCCATCGAGATGTTTAAACACAGATCTCCCTGTAAGGGTGAATATATTGAATTGCCCTCCATCCAATTCTTCTCCATTTAATTGGTATAAAGCAGCTTCCCCTTGGCTACTTCCTCCCTTGAAATTACATAAGTAGCCTCACTAGAAAGGCATAGGTAAATATTTTATACTGTACACCATGGATTAGAAACACAACTCCCATTAACCAGAGCTGGAATCATGCAGACGATTTTCCCCTCACGCTTTGCTAGAAGCGTACCCTACAGGACGCAGAGACTGGGCTCCCAAGTGCCACCTTATGAAGAAGGTGTGGAACACTTTCATTTAATACTGCATGTGTTTCCATTAGCAGAGTCAATTGCTCTCCATCCTCATGTTTAAGACCCCCTGTTTCTCTACTACAGCTCTGTTTCTAAACGCCTGCCAATCCTCCCTAGTCCTTCCATCTGAGCCTGTGAAGTTTTGATGATATAACACCACAGCATCTTGGCTTTCATTTGGTTTAAACTTTGTGTTTGCAATTACAGATGTGCTGAACACCGAACACTTGGATTTCTCATGGGCTTACTGCTGCTTAGGAAAGCTTATGTGCCCAGTGTGTTGCCAGTTCAGGGTAGCAACATAAGCAGTGCCAATAGAGCAGAGACCTGAGTACCCTGAGACCTGCAAAGCACATGGGCAAAAAACGTGTGGCTGCTACTTTGATTCAGAGCACCACAGCAACTGTCCACACTGGCACAGCTCCTACAGACAGGAAAATTTTTGTATCTCTGTAAGTACTATGCAGAAACCAGAATACATTTGTGACATAAGTGAGCTGTGGTTAATACACCATATGCTGTGGTCTGTTACTACTCTGGGAAGTGGCATCTCTGCTACCTGCATGGATATGATACATCACTTGCCAGGTACCAGCTTTCCTCATTTAAAAATGTGTTGCATGATGCCACTACACTTTGTCTTTACCACATAGCTCATTGTCCCTGCCTAGGAAATTTACAAAAGAAAATGGCCTGTTCCAAGCAGTCTGTCCAGGTGAGGTTACATCATGGCAGCTAGTAACAAAATTGAATTTTCACTTCTGAAAAAATCCCAAAGTTTTTTAAAAATTCTAATGCAAAATTTAAACTTTCAAAAAAGTAAAATTCCATTTTTATGTAGCATTTTTAAAATAAAAAATATACATAGAAGTGTTTTACTCCAAACATAAAATTCCATTATTTAAATAAGCTAAGTGCTTTGCTTTAAATGTCAGCTCAATCGAAATAGTAGATTAGACTTACTGTTTTTATGAATGTATGAAGTGAAACATAATTAATCAAAATGACAGAAAACATCAGAAAAATATTTTTCCTTGATCAGCATGACATGTCAACTTTATCAAATAGCAACAGTGAGAAATAGTTCCTCTTGCCTCTTTTTACTCAAGATTTTACTGAATGAAACCTGTTCTTCAAAAGTGTTTTGATTTTTTTTATTTAACCACATTCCTTAACAGAAATGTCTATTAATTATTTTCACCAGCTTAATGCAGAAAACAGCTGCTACAAAATTCTATATATGAGCCACCTTCAACATGCAAATCTTTGCTACCTCCTTGCTGATCCTGTCTTTTGTTTTGAGTTCTTTGCTAATAAGTAATGAAAATGTTACAGCCTTCCAGCTTGTTTTGTGGTTGCAATTACGTAATCATTATTAATGAAGCAACAATGTCAAAACTGTGTGAAACCAAACTCACATTTAAGCACTTACAATAAACAGATATAAAACAACAGATGTTTCAGTTTTTGTTCTCCAATGATTTCATCCCTTGTTAAAAATAAACGTCTAGTTTAAAAAAGAAAAGGGCTTTTCGCAACTCTTACAAATTAATTGAATCCAGAGCCTGGTGATACAAGTAAGGAGTTCTCTTTTTTTTTCTTCCCAGAATTTGTTTGTGGTGATGTTTTTACTCAGTAAGCAATAAATTAACTTCAAAGCAATCCAGAAATTCTAGGAAGTCAATGGTGTAATGGTCATCTGTCCCAGCTGAAACGTTGGCCCTTGATATCAATCAGGGATGGAGCCAAAGTGCCAGGCTTGCCTCCAGACTTGAACACCCTGAAAAGGCTTTTGGACAGAGATGGTTTCTGTCAACGGTTTTGTTTCAGTGAGGTGATACTGGTCAGTTACAAATGTTGGTTCAGATTTGGGTCAGAATTTGTCAATAGGTGCAGGGAGGTCTCTAGATCTGGGTAACCTCAGAAAGCCAGCATTCAATTTTATGCAAACATCAAAAGTCCAGATGCTTATTTGAACCATCCACATCTGTTGAGTCTGCAAAACTGGGCTGGAAATTTAGCTGGAATAGGTTTCCCTGCAAGATTTCATAGACTTCATAGTTGAACTTGTGGCCAGAAATACCAAAGCTTCTTTTGGTATTTGAGCACTTTTTATTCCACTGCTAACTAGGAATGTGTAGGTTACATTTAATGGGTGGGTAGGATACACAAAAATTTTTAAACTTTGCAAGATTCAGATCTAGTGAACAGACAATGTGAACAATACAATACTTAATAAGAAATGAAAGTTCTATTAGCAATTTGTGAAGCAAAGCAAAAATATATTAGAGGATAGCTTTTTAGTTGTCTGAAGGATAAAACTCAATCTACTTTTTACCACAAGAAAATCTTTGCTAATTTATTTTTTGGAAACAAAAGCATAGAAAAAAAGCCACTATTTTTAAATTTCTATTCAGCTTCTTAGTGAAAGTCGGTGTCCAAATTTAGGATTTGGAAAATACTCTTTTTTCTTTTTTTTTTCCAGTCTGTCTGGCACTGGAACAAGTGCAAAACAACTGTCTGTGCACTTTATTGCAAATCTTGCACAATGTTGAACACACAAACCAAGGTTCTTGCAAATTGCATTCTAAGAATATAGCACATTTATGCTTACAGCACTATAAGCAATGACAAGATGTTTTGAACAATCTGTTTTCTCAAATTAGATTAACATCACAGAGCAGCACAATCTGCTCATTGACACCAAAGGGACAGAAAGTGTTTTGTGTTCTCCTTCAGGACATTGCTTTGGCAATAGGCATTCACTGTCTATGTCACCATGAAAGGTGTGATGCACTTTCAGAGCTGCTGTTCTTTAGAAGAGACACCAGGCTCCACATACCTCTGCTGATAATCAAGCAGTAAAAATACAGGCAGCAGCTGAGGGTCCTTGCTAGCATTGTGCTCCCTGATCATACCACATGCTATATGCAATCTACTTTTAAAGGTGATGGGCAAACAAAATTGCCTACCATGTTTGTCTGCACTTAAGTAGCAGCACATGACATGCCTTAAGTCACTACTTCAAAAAAATTCCCCAAAACTTCATGGGTACAAAAGATTAGCAAATAGCTAATTTCAATCTTTTTTTCTGCATAGATCCCTTGACCTTTTCTGTAGAAACACACACTTTCTCACTATAGCTGAAAGCAACAATAACCTTCCCCTTTGGTGCAGCCACAATAACAATCATACCAAGTTTGTGCTTTGTGTGAGTACTCTCATATTCACCCTTGTACTGTTAATCCTGGGAACTACCAATTAAACTTCCTTCTAAATTTATTTATTACATACTTTCCTCTGCAAAGCACAATTTTTATTATGTGCCAGAGCAAAACCAAACCCCAGGAAACTGAAACTGAGAATGACCTATGGTTTTAACCTTCAATCAACATGAAAATAGGTGACTCCTTTGTTTTTCTGGATTTTGCACATCATAATTGTACCTACAAAGAAATTCCTTGAAAACATGTGTTGTGTTGAGTGGCTGCATGCAAACAACTTTGGCACTAAGTAACTTTGAACTTTGACTTACAGACTACAGGGCAAAGGTTAAAATCACAGGCTTTGTTGTCCTGTTGGCAGCAGCTCCTTTTGAAGCTTCCTGCTTCCAGTGAAAGTGATATACAGTAATATACACAAATCTCCATGTCTTTGATTGTGTTTGCAAAGGAAAAAATTATCAGTCCCATATCTTTGTGTATTTGATCAATTTTCCACAGATAATGTTAGCAAGAATTGGACTTCTCTTGAATATATATACACATAGAAATTAAAATGCAGCTATTCTCGGAAGACACATTTGCATGCAAACGTAATGTGCAAGCAGAAGCTAGTTGGCTATTTGCAGTTTTACATAAGGAAATATGGCTGTTGTGCAGAGGACTACTTATTGGTGCAAGATGAAAGCTAAGTATAATAAAACAGTTCAGAAAAATCAGATCTTAAGAGACTTTGTTAAATACTTAGACATTGTCATTCTAATGGGTTGTAGACATTTTATATTGACTACTGAAAACAAGCCAAAAATTTAAAAAGTTGTTTTAACTGTAAAGGGAATGAGGTGTGTGAAGACTTTGCACTGCTATGAACAAACTATACTTATATTGCCTTTTGCATTAAAAAAAAAAAATTAAGTGTGCTGAAAGAACTTACTGAAATCTTATAATACCAGGAATTCTGAATGCTTTGGCAAAGTGGAAACTTCACAAGTTACTCAGACCTTAATGTCAGGCCATTTGCTTACCTCCAAGCAAAGCCATTAACAGCATCTAGTCTTTAAACTGGTGTCTGAGGCAGACCTTGCAAGCCAAGACACTGAGCAACAGTCAATGGTGGTGCTATTAATCAGCAGAATTCTCATTTATATGTAGCTAAAGAATTACAGCTGTTTCATACAATGGGTAACAAATGAGCAAGACAAAACAAATGAGCAAAGCAGTCCTGTCCTGCTCCACCCCATGCCCTGGTCCTAACTATCCTGTCTCTTACAGCATGTCAGTCCCATTAACTTCAGCTTGGATTTTTTCTGTGCGCAAGTCTTGGGACAGTTGTATCCCAGAGCAAATACAGTGGTAACATAAGCAGCAGCCGAATAAATAGCTGGAGTGTAATTTTCTGAGAAGTTGTGAGTAGTCAAAGTCTCATAACATTCTCTAATTTCCTCTATCTCCTCTTTTAATCTCACTCCCTCTCACTCACATAGACTGTTCCACACCTTTCATTGCCTTCAGCACAGAATATTATGAACACTAAAAGCCAAAATATGGCATGAAATGTACCCCTTTACAGCCATTTTCTAGCAAGCTTTGACCACTATTTATTTCAACTGCTGAATTTGACCTAGAGGCATCCACAGCAGATACAGCTGTCTTCACTTGTTCTTTGCTGTGTATTTTCCAACATGTATTTTCTCATTGTGATGGCTGAGTGCCTCTCACAGGAACCCCAGGTAGTAGAAAGACCTTGCTTACACAAAGCTCAAATGGAAAAAATCCAAGCTGCCTTCTAAACACTTTAAAATAACACTTTCTAATGCTTCCTATGGGTGATGTTGACACATTTACAATGTTGATTTAAAGGGTAGGGGGAACACAGTTCTTCCTGACACAACAAATGTAAAGTTACTGGCCCACCCTATTACTGGAGCCATGCTGAAATGGCTGCCAGCAGATCTTGAGTGCCACGTCCTTAAAACTCAGAAAAGAGGCAGACAGTGGCCTCCATTGCTGTGAGGAAAACCTTTGAAGTCTCCCCTGCTTTCTGCCCCTCCAGGCTGGAGTCACAGTCAATACCATGCACTGATACTGCAGTTCCTGAAGTGTTTGGCCCAACAGATCCTGAACTTTCTGTGAACCATTTTAGCCCAGGTTTGCTGTACAAAACTGCATGCTAAAGATTTCCTTCATTTCTTTACCTCATCCTTCATTCACAGTTCTTTGCTGGAACTAATCTGACTGTAAAGGTTTGTCAGTTTTCAGATGCTCTAATTTCTCAATCACCTGTTCTGACATGATCCTGATTTTCTTCAATATTTCGTCCCTCCACGAATTTCCCTCCTGGGAAAGTTTTGTCTGTTCCTGGCATTTGCCTCCCGTCTTATTTTGTGAACATGGAGGGGAAAAATAGGTTTAATTTCTTTCTCTCTCTCTCTCTCTTTTTTTTTTTTTCCTCAGCAAAGTCTTCTTCTGTCAATAAATTACTCCTGCCACATCCTGGAGGCCAATAGTCTCTTCCTTTGACCCCTATGTTTCTTATGTTTTTTTTAAAAAGTCTTATTAATCTTTATCTAGTTAGCAAGTTATTTTAAATTCTTCAGCTTTCCTTATCTTACTTTGGTTTCTTGATTCTATTCAGTCCTTTCCACAGTCCATTCTGAACTTGATCTTTTAAAGTTTTCATGTCCTTTCTTCACCTTTGATTAGTTTTTCATTTCCCTGTTCTTTATTAGGTGTCAGCAACTCAGTACTGTAGGTGGCATTTTCCTCTTTCCTCTCCTTTCCCTCATCCCTAGCCTGTGCTGAACCACAGCCCAGAATGATGTCAGGAGAGCATTAGACACCTTTCTAAGATGTGGTACTGATCGCTCTGCTCATTAAAGGTCTTACAATATATTTTTCAAGAACGAGTGCATTAACCCCTGCATCCTGGACCAATTCCAAATGGAGTGATTACTTTCTGCCTGCCAGACTCCCCTTGCAGTTTCGATGGGACAGATTAATCTCTACTTGACCTGTAGCATAGCATTGCTATCAGCATGTACCACTTTCCACACCAAAGGTGGCTGGATGGAGACTATTTTTCTGTTACTGAAAGTTCTTTTATAATTTCACAGTGAAAACATTTTTGGAAGGAAGGTACCAATTGTCTTTATTGTTCCATGTTTCCTTCTGGTGATTTATAGCTAGATTTCTTGCACAGCCAGTGTTCTACCTGCAGGCAGTTCTTCCTCCCTCCTCTTCTCCATCCCCACGTGAATGTACTGATTAACAGAGTGACTTGCACCATCCCCATTTTCTGTTCTTTACTCTCTTGTTAGCAGTTCAGATGATGCCCAGGTCTGACTGTTTACATCCACCACCACAAAAGCAGCTTCAGACAACACTTCTTGCAGTGCTCTCCAGTTATATAAGTTTTAAAGAGGAGCTTCAGTCTTTATAGAGGGCTTTCAACTCAAAAGATTCCTCCCATGATTTCATTTATAGGAAGTGCTTGCAGAGGTCATGGAAGAATAGGAGAAGAAAACATACTGAGGTGTAAAGCTTGTCCATACAGTATAAATGAAAGCATCAAGCTCTTCCCTCAGAATAGGTGTTAGAGAAAGACTGCATGAGTGACAAGAACCAGATAGAAAACAGTTCTAGGAGTGCTGAAAGCATCTTTTAGGGTCAAAAGTGAACTAGTAAGGCAGCAGTTTACTAAGGTTCAACTCCCATGACTGGTTTGTGACCTTCATGCTCTTCTTTATTGTTCTAAAATAAATGGACAAAACTGTTCCTTTCTGAATTCCTATTGTTACTAGGAGCCACATCCTGTCCACATGGCTTCCACCATAAAATGACTAGAGGGCAACATTTGACTCACCCCAGATGAAGAAGTCTTCTATTACAAGTTCCTTGACTGCCTTTTCACTTTCTTTTGGAGTGTAGCATTTTGACTTTTGAGCTGTTGAAAAAGACCCTTCTTTTCACACTATTTCCTCTTTTTTTTTTTTTTTTATACCTTTTTTAACATATTACCTTCCTTTTTTTCCCTCCCCCGCATT
>VZTO01015639.1:55731-73446 GCA_013400615.1 Syrrhaptes paradoxus
TTTTTTTTTTTTTTCAGACCTTGCTGAACATATGACCTGCCTTGTTTGCCCTCCCCAGCATTATCTAAGGCAATCAAGTGATCATGCAAGGCCTTTGCCTGACCACTGTCCATGAACTTACGTTTTTCACCTGTTCTTCCTCCCCTTCCCTATGGCCTTTTATTATCTGTTTCGCTATCTTGCACCTGCTCACCTATATTGCTACTTTATTTCCTTCTGCTGGTGTGTGCATAAGACCACTTTCATAGACATATCTTCAGACTCTCCCTTCTGATAGCTTGAACTCAGCATTATAGTTTTTTTCTGTTCTTCACTGTAGGAAGCTTCCAGACAGTCCTTTTAGCCTTTTACCTGTACTGATTTTGTGTTGTGCTCATAGTCCTAAACTGTGGTTGATCCCTTTGTGAATGATTTTGGAAGGATTGCTAGTCGAAAAAAGCAATAAACAAAAAAAAACACTTGTGTGCCAGACCACAGGGAGTTTCAAACCCCAGTATTTCTCTTCCTAAGAAGGCTCAATTAAAGAAATGTGATTCATCAACAGACCCTGTGATCTTTCAGTTGGCTAGCTGGAATCCACTTGGCCACTTTTATGTTTTGGATATTCTCAGATCTCCCTGAGAGAGCAGCCAAATGCTGATCATCATACACAAATCAGCAGCTTTGATGAGGGCTGTTTAACAAACTCCAGACTCAAACAGGCAGGTTCATTCATTTCTTTCTTTCTCTCTTCCTTCATTCTGTCCTCTCTCTCTCCCTGCCCTCTCCTGCCCCTCCCTTCTTCCTTCCTTCATTATTTCCCTCCTTCCCTCCTTCCTTCCTTTTTTCCTTCCCTCCTTCCCTCCTTCCTTCCTTCCTTCCTTCCTTCCTTCCTTCCTTCCTTCCTTCCTTCCTTCCTTCCTTCCTTCTTTTTTTCCTTCCCTCCTTCCCTCCTTCCTTCTTTCCTTCCTTCCCTCCTTCCCTCCTTCCTTACAAGCCTTGAAAACAACAAGTAAAAGTGGCAGCAAAATAGAGTATGGAGAAGATTTGTTACTGGGACTGAAGATCTGTTTTACAGTACCTTAATTTCTGTTTGTAGGCATTTTTTATATAGTGCATGGTGTGATTAGATGTATCTTTAATGCATTCACAATTTTTTTGGCTTATTTTACATAGTGAAGGATCATGCTATGCTATGTCTCATCATGTTGTTAGTGAACATGACACAATACTGGAAATTAAACATGACAGTTAAATGGCAAAAGACAAATAATTATTTTCAAATCAAGAATAGGCTATCAACTTAATTAGCACCTCTCATCACTTTCCAGTCTTTATTTACAAACATGCTAGGCCAAATTCTTTGCTCAGTTGTAACCATGCAAACATCTATTGTGTATGTCTGAGAGTTAATTTTCTGCTGTGTTTGCAGTTCATTTTTGTAGACAATGTCTGCTATATTCCTTTCCAAAGTGCAATGGCAGAAGATGAAATGTGATTAAGATGGGGATTGAGGGGGAGGTATATTGAAGGCATCAGTGTGAGGTATGTGACTGGAAGCAATGAAAGCAGAAAATGTGGTTGAAAACAAGGCTGAAAGACTCAACCCAGTCTCATGAGTCAAGGGATTTATGAATGAAAAAGTAATATGTCTGAAGGGACTGGTATGAGTAAGGGGACTGCTCCCTGACAGTCTTTCTTATGCATTCAGCATTTATGCAGCGGCAGTAGCTGCTGTGGCTGACCTTGGCTGCAGTCTCATGGTCGTTTTGAAGAAGAATTAACTCTGAGTCTATGCCATCAGGCTCTGAAGTCCTCTTTTCAAAGAGGCATACACTATTAGAAGATAAATCTCACTGGATAGCAATGGGACAGACTGTGGTGTCATTGGGGTGTGTCTGAAAAAGTAAACCTGAAAATCTAGGCCATCACCTGGTAAGGTTGCATATGTATGTGTGGTAGTGAGCATTGCTATTTATCTTCATCGGCAGCTGTGAGTCTTGTCATGTCTTGTAGATTCCTCTCCTGAAACTTTATATCACCCTGCATGTGAACAAACCAAAGTCTGGGAGACAGCCTGTTTCACTGTTATCCTTTGTCAGATACACAATCCTGTGGGAAAAACATGCAATAAACCTGCAGAAAATCTTGGAGGATGGAGTATTGGTACGTGCTTCATATTGTGTGTTGTATGTATTCAAAGCAAATTTTAAAAGTAGGAAAAAGGTGTGAGAACTTCTTGTGCTCCATAAAAGTGCATGCCATACTCCCCTTCCCTACTTCTTTTTAAAAGCCCACGAAAAATAGAGCCACACCGGCTCACCTTTCAGCAGGGTTCTGTCAAAACAGGTGACATTTTAAACATGTGCTTACTATAGTATATAATATATTAATAAAGAATTTTGGCTTAAGTGTTTTCCTGGAAAGGAACTATTAAAAGAGACAGGAGGAAGGGTTCTGATGAATGTGAAATTGCTACCTACACTACGTTTAAAAAGCTTCTAAGAAAATGTGAAGACATACCCCTGCATGAGGAAGAGCAGTTAAACTGTAAGGCATGCAAAAGTACTTACAGAAAGGTTTGATCTCAGCCATTATTTTAGTTCATTAAAGAAAATGAAGTAACTACTTTTTACAAAGAAACATGCACAAGCACATTACCCGTTCGAGAACACATAGTACATGTACTTATAGTGGTTTTTCAAGAAGGCAGGTAGGATTTAACTGGGTGTTGTTTCCTTTTAAAACACTTCAGGACTGTTTTTATGATAGGTTCAAAATTCTCAGCAGCTATCCTGTTGGGTGACAGGAGTTTACAGCATTAGTTTCACCAGACGAGGACTGGTGGAGTAAAATTAGTCATGTATGTAAATTATAATCATGCTGAATAGTTGTATGTGCTCATTTAGGCATTTTAACAGTGTGTGATGTTATCCTCTCTGCAGGACTAATAAGCATTAGCCATAATGAGGTCAGTCAGTCAGTCAGGCATTATCATGGGATTTAATTGGGACACTGGTCTCTGCTGAAGTGAAAATTAATAACTTTTGTCAATGTTCTGGCGAAATGTTCTGTCTTATTAAACTATGAGGGTCAATTAGAAAGCATTATGTAATAAAGTCCCCAGCAGCAGAACTCAAATTGAGTTATACCACATTCATTATTCCAGGACGATTGCATTTGAAAATGGAAAACCAGAGTGCCGTATGGAGGGTGCAGGTTGTATTTACAAGCATTGCATGTAAAGCTTCAGCAAGAAGGAAACAATTAAATGTAATACTGAGATAAATCAAAGCACTAAAAGTGCCGTGTTGTGCCAGGCGCTTAATATAGCCAGCATACCCCTAGATGCAGCTAGGCAAAATGGCACCTGTTTATAAGCCTTGTTTGGGTTCTGACAGTGTCCTCCCTCTGGATTGCTGCAATGATTCAAAATCCGGGGCACACCTGGAAGGCTCAACCTGGTGTGTTGACTCATATAAATAATGATTTATTGTATGGCTATTAAGACCAGTGATTGCTTTTATTAAAGTGCAGTTATCATGATACAACAAATTAAAGAACTTTTAAAGCATGTTTAACAGCCTCTGATATTCCCCGTTCAGTCATGTTTTACAGCACTTTGAATGGGGGACATACAAAGCCTCTGCCAGTGCGGGTGTCTAAAGGCAATGCGAGCAGCTGGCAAAAGTGCAGAGAGACTGAGAGGGAGACAAATACATTTTTACAGGTACAGTAACAAGCTCAGATGTCTGTTTTCCCCTGTTCCTCAGAGGAAGGTACAAGCAGTCACTTTTGGTCACCTTACTGTTTCTAAGGATTCCCTCTTACCAAAAAAATGCTAGCAAATCACTTCAAGGGCCTTTTTCTCCAGCATTTACATCCCAAACACATCTGGAAATGAGTACGCAGAGTGACATGGAGAAGGGCCACTCGTCTCCTGCTACCATCCAAGGACACCCTGTGAATCCATGCCAGACCTGTGCCTAGCCAGGGGTGACAGCGGGTCTGTGTACCCCAGCTCCCTTCTGCAGACAGAAGCCACAGGCCTCCCTGCTGGACAGCACACCATCAGGCAGGGTGTTCCTTAGTGGCTCTCTCCTGAGCTTTGTCACTGGCGACAAATTTTCTGAGTGCCATGGGCCACCTGCACGGCGCAGCCCCAAGGCTCTGCAGAGCTCCACACATCCACGCAGCACTGGCCCTGCAGACCCAGAGGGCTTGTGGTCTCCTCCACTCCTGCCAAACCAAAGCGAGCTGTGATCTCTCCAGATGAGCCTTTAGGAGGCAACTGACCTCCTGCTTGCTCTTGCAAGTCTCCCTACCAAGAGATGTTATGCTGGAGAGTCATTCCCAACCTGCCTTCCAATTACTATTCACACATGTGAGGATCATTTTCTAAAGCACTCATTGTTTGCTGTAACGCAGCTCCCATGGACGACTGCAGTAAATCTCACCCTGGCTTTTACAGAGCAGAGGAAGAATTGTGCAATGGCTGTGTGTTTCTGGGAGCTTTGGTCCTGAGGACAAGCTCTGATCCCAGCTTCTGCCGCTGTCAGTAAGGGTAATACTGCCCTTACTGGGAGGAATTATTTTTTTTTTTTACCTGCAACTTTACAGTCCCACAGGACTTTTCCTAATTATTGCTGGCAGTGTTGGGTAGGTTAATTTTTACTGGGGGATTTGAAGGAGCTGAACTGAACTCCTGTTTCATTTAAAACTGTTTAATTAGGGCCAAGCATGTGATTTCCAAATTAGCTGTAAACTGACAAGCAGAATGAGGTATGATTTTCCCCTCTCTTGTTCCAGTTTGATGACACCATGGCTTACACTGGCTGTTTTGGTGTTCCTTCTGATTTACACTGGTGTGAGAAGAGATTCAGGCTTGTTAGCAACCTGTCCCTCATGGAGTAAGAACATCTTGCAACTTAGCTCAGAGCAGCTGAGAATGCCAATATATTTGATAAGCATTTATGAACAAAGCCTCAGTGCTAGTCCCAGGAGGTCCTCTACTGTGGATAAAGGTCATCAGCTAGACTGTTAAGAAGCACCTATCAACTTTGGACACTTTATTTTTTCATTCCCCAACTTTATATCCTACAGTTTGGAAAGAGTCAGTCACTCCTTCACCTCTCCTCCTGATGACAATCAAGGCTGCTAGAAACCCCTCTCTCAGGGCTCCCATGTGTCAGGGAATGCCTTTGACAGCTAGGGTATCTCCAGCCAGGGACTTGCTTTGGTAGGACTGGTGCCAGCACTCTATGCAGTTCTGTGCCTGAACCACAAGACTGTGCTTTCTCCCCTTTAAATACTGCAGGAGAGCCTGTAAGCTTTTCTTGCTCTTCAGCCCAGTCACCTTATCTCTTATTTTCTTTCCTGGACAGCAATAATATATGCAGAAGGTCTCTGTTTCTGGCAGGCATGGCTTTGCTTTATGTTAGACTCAGATCTACACATATGCACACACATGAACATGTGTACACATACATACATACATATGTATATCTTCACACACAGAGATACCTATGCCTTCCTGCACGCAAGTGGAACACCACACAGATGCCATGCTTCCACTTTACCATTTGAAAGCAATTAGTGTTTATTATTGTAAGCATTTTCAACATAGGGAATACTTTAAAGACAACAGTAATGCTAATTACTTTCAAATGGTGAATGTCAACATTTTCAAGATGTTACGGCATAGGCTAGGCTTCATAGACACAGATGCCCTCAGCCTCAACATAGATAAGTGCACGTTACTGCACAAACAGACCTTCATCTGGCCTCACCTCCCCACTGATGAACCCACAGACATTTCCTGGGCAGGCTCAAGGCTCATTTATCCTTTTCAAGTACCCAGGACACCAGAACTTTAAGCCTCACTCTGTGTTTTCCACCCCTTTTTTTTTTTTTTTTTGCATTGCTATGAAACTGATGTCAGGGATTTTTGTTGTTGTTGGAAAGAGTAAGTGGTTGAAAAAGTGCTGATTCTCCCTAGTCTTTTACACCTACAGCGTTTAGGATACCTTAACGCAAAACAGTGCCAGGTCTCAGTGCAGGGCTGCCTGCTTCAGTCTTTGGCAAAAGGATAATATTTTGGCATAAGTGCCCTATGTTAACAAAGAAAAGTTTCATTAATCAGCAGGAGGGAAGACTTGGGAGGAATGAGAGTAGGAAAGAGAGAGAGTGACAGACAGACATAAGATGAAGTCTATTCTAAAAACTCTAATCAGTTTTAAAACAGCTTTAAAAAGGAATAAAAATTCTTAAATCTCTTTGATGATATTCAAAGAGCTTTTTTAATATATGAGAAGGCACATTCTAAATTCTTAACACTGCTAGTGTCACCAGTCCTTTTTTCCACTAAACCATTTTGATTCCATAATTTAGAAGGCCTTGAAAAGTAGCAGGATCAAACTGCAGCGTAATTGGATACACTGTGCACTTCCAGGGTGAATTTGGGACCCTGGTAGACACAAGAGATTTCTCTCTCTCTTCTAAGATCACATAGAGAGTACTCATTTGAAAGGAGAGATGAAGCAGCAAAGTGAGCTTCTCACAAGGTGGAAGCGCTAAGTGTGCTGCAGGAAAACACTGGCCATTTGGTTGGCACTGACAGTTTCTTTGTGATTGGAGGGAATGCTATTGACAGGAAAATCAATGTGGGTTTACTAAAGAACGTTGAGGAATCTGGGAGTAGGGAAGCAGTTGGAGAAGGGGAAGGATACTGCACTTCCTTCAGAAACAAATGGGTCTAGATATTCTACTGCTCTTCCCACAACCAATATAGAGTGTATTTATGCTCAGTTACTGATCTGAGCACTGCAATAACAAATAGGAAGCTGGAACTTTGAATGTGGTCTGTTTCTGAGAATCTAGGGACAGTTGCAAGCCTTTTCTGGGGTCCTACAGGGCTTTTAAAAACAGAAGGCAAGAAAGAAAGAGAGGGAGAGAAGAGAAATATCTGAACATCTGCTGGAAAATCCTAACTGGCTTGTTCAGCTGAGTTCAGCAAGAGCAACAGCAACAGCAGAGGAGTTGGCAGGTGTCACCACACTTTAGCTGGAAATCACTGCATATGATCTCAAGATATAAATGAGAATAATCTGGACAGTCCCTATGCCTCCTCCTCTAGACTGTTCTTCCTTCCCAGGAGAGAACAACTGTATTTTGTGCTGGTTAGCTGAGGGGAATGTATTAAAATAGCTAGGAGCAGGGCTGTGCATGCAAGCAAATAGTTCTGTGTATCAAAGATGTACTATTGTAGAATTCTGCTTTCTTTAAAAGGGCTTTGGGGGTGAAAAATGACAGAAACCAACAACTTCCCTTCAGGAGTATAAATAAGTATCTGTGAAATAAACATGTTTAGGGTCAGGGGAAGAAGAAGAATTAATAATATATTTTTTTCTCCAGAATTCATGCAATATGACAATACTATATTTGTCTCCAGTAAGTATCTCTCTCTCCTCTCTTTCTCCTCCCTGCCCCCCCGCATAGTGTTCATATGTGTGCATCTATCTCTCAGGCACCAAGTGTCCCTGTCATACAATAGCACAGGATTTCATGCATGTATTTTTTTGTATATATTAAGTTTGAAGAGGATCTCTTAATTCCTTCACTCATTGCTTTCTCCCTAAACTTGCACTATTCCTGGAAGAAACTTTCAAAGTTAATCAGTCAGCAGCCCCAGTCACAGCTTTTCACCGTTTGCTCAGCAGTTCACAGTTGTGTTGGCTTTCCCATTGTACCATCTCTGTTCCACAGCCTAGCCGACAGGCTCTGGACAGCAGGACAGCTAGATCCAATAAATCTGAGACCTGTCTAGGTGCTTCATTTATCAAGAGGCCTAATTTACCCAGGCCCTTTAGACTAATTGCAGATTTGCAAAAAATGCTGATAATGTAGAACAGTGCATTGTGAATGTCCCTTGCCATATTTCTGCTAATGTGTTTCATCTGGAGTACATAAAGAGACAGGGATGCTGATTTTAGACACAGCACTTTGGGGCTAATCCAGTTAAATGATTATCCCTAAAAATCTGCAGTGATGTCATTTTCCCTGTAGAACTCTGCCAGTTTCCTTGTTTGCTTTATTGTGAGAAATACGTGATCCCAGGCTTTAGAAGTTCACCCTGTATTCTTGTTCTAATGCACTGTAACTCTCTTGTCTCACTCTCCCAGCTACCCATTCTTTCTTGTTTATAATAGCCACGTTGATAGCAAACCCCAGCTTGGACTGTTGGCTTTTGTCCATACACTGATAAGGAAGAGGCTCCTTTGCTTGACATAGACAGATAGATATATATAGGTACCCACTATGTTTTTCTCAACACACAATTCCTTCTTTTCATTCCCCTCATTTCTACCTTTTCTCCAGAGATTACTATTCCACTGTATTCCACTGTGTTTTGGTCAATTTTACTGCCAATGCTGTGGCTTTTTTTTTGTTTTTGTCCCCTCTTCTGCACTTTGCTCCAACATTCATTGCCACAATTTTTTTCTAAGCTTCTCATCTTCTTATCCATCATCTATAATGCCAAAATCTTGTTCCATGCCTTTGCAGCAAATTCACTTCCATGGTCTTCCTCAGATATCTTCTCTCCTTCCTTTGCTCCTGTGATTCCTTTGTGCTTTCCTCTGCACCCTGGGGAACTGTGTGGCATAAGAAGAATACAAATTTTGTTCCTAACATCTCTCTGTTGTGTAACTGATACAGTGTGTTCATTGAGGCAGGGGCCAGCTGACCTGTTATGTAAAGCACTAACAAATACTACTATAATAATAATAATAATTATTATTATTATTATTATTATTACTAAAGATAATATTTATAAAATGGCCACACAGTTCTCACTGTTTCTTGGGGGAAGCTGCTAGGGAGTCCTAGGTGTGTTTCACTAGTCCACTGTCATGTTAATGCTGACTTTTGAAATGTGGATTTTGGGGAGAGATTAGGATCTGGAATAGATAAAACATCAGGAGACCCTTTTTTTTTTCAGTCAGTGGCTGCACAGGCCTGTGATAAGGCAGCATCAGGAATTTGGCACTGTAAATACTACAAAGCTTTGAGAGATAGCCTTACCTTTATGTGTTTATCTAGCACCAGCTCCTTTGTGGGTAATCAATTGAACCTTCCATGCAGAAATATAGGAGAGCAACAGGGATGTCTTCTCAGGTATTCCAGCAAGGCTGCATGTGACTTATCAGTGTTCAGCAAGGAGGTGGCAATCAAATCCCACTGCTATGGTATTAACAAGAAGGTTCTCTCTTGTTCTTTCAGATGCCCCTCAAGCATAACCCCAGAGTTCAGACAAATTAGTATACAATGAGATAAATCCTGTCCAAACAAGGCAGGTGGATTTGCAGGGAGTAAAACACAGACAGACCTTAGAGGCCAACTGCTGAGACTGCTTGCTCTCAGGAGGGGAAGCTCCTTTCCCAGGGAAGTCCCTAACATCTGAAGACTGTCAGCTAAGGACACCCAGGGGTCTCTGTGAAGATCCTGGGTACTTCTTGGGTTTGCCTCTTACTTTGTCTCATCTACTGCTTTCAGGTATCCTTAAACATCCTTATACTATCGTGCCATAGAATGGAATAAACCAGAAGAATTCTTAAGAAGGAACAGTGAAAAAAACTAAGTTAGAGGCATTATTTACATTATTAAAAACCCTAAAGTATCCCTTTTCTTCCTAGACAAAAGTTCAGTTTTGCCAAACCCTGCAGTCCTTACATTGATGCAATAAGATGTGTCCTCTGTAGCATGGCCCCAAGATGGTTGTCAGAGCATACACACATGCACAGTGAGAGCCCCATATTTTTCATTTGTGTTACAAGGGTGAAGAGGAATTATCTGACAAATTTATTTTGCCTCTCTCAAAAAACTGTGTCCTTGTAGCTGTATAATCTGGATAATCTCCACTTCTAGACACTTGCAGGCAATTTCTGGACTATAGAAGAGCATTCAAGGGGGAGGTGGAAACTAATGAAAGTCTGTCTGACATTTTGATCGCACTCATGCATATATCAAGATTATCCCACAGACATATGTCACAGGGAGAGAGCAGTTTTTCCATATTAGAGATGGCATTAACCTTCTATCCTATCTGTCTCCCTTTGCTATTCCCAAACTCTGTAAATATTTCAGATGTCTTCTGCCCCACTCCCCCACCACTCAGCTCTGTTAAAAATGGCAAGATGATGAAAAACCCAAATTTGATTCCAGTCCTTCTTTGTCTCTAAGGTAATTAAAGCCTCATTCCCTTTTTGTGCTTTGAGTCAAAGGTAGCTGACTGTTAAACATCCATCTCAAGTTGCTCTTCTGGCTCCCAAAGATGCACCGGCACTTGAATAATCCTCATACAGGCACTTCAGGGGAACCTTGGAAAAGGCAGTGTTTGCTCCATACTGTCTTTCATGCTGCTTTGCCATTCACAAATGCACTGTGGGCAAAAATAAATAAATAAAGGAGACTGTGTCTTTTCAGGAAAGGTTGGGACTTTAGAGAAAAAGCAGGTTTTTGCAAGTCTGGGATGGTGTCAGTCCTCACTGGTAGCTGGGAAATGTTCACTACTGTTCATTGTCACCTATTTTCCCACCCCCACATCCGTGAAAACACCACACTGAATGGAAACAGCAGTTTTATGGGGACTGTAGTTCTATACCAAGGTATTTGCTCAGGAGATGAGAAAAATCATTGAGCAACAGACTGAGAGTTTTCTTAATAAAAGACATAGTAGCTGTCATGGAAAGTCAATAGGAATTTTATCGTAGCTCTCAACAGCAGCACATATATATTCCTAAGTCCTTATCTGGCAAATGCTTTTCCCTTTAACCTAACAAGAGAAGGAAATTCACCCTGACCAGAGATTTTGACACATTACACTGCCTTATCTAAACTTTTCTAATCGGGACCCAGGTCCTGGACCAGCGTCACGTAGTGCCAAGTCAAGCAGCTTTAAGACAAGCTTTGACCCAAGTTCTCTAAGAACTGTCACTTGCTACATGAGGACAATGGCTTTCCTCAGAACAAAGACATGAACATATTTTTGTGCCCCCAAAAAGCATCACTAAACCAAACAATCTAAAACTGTGCCTTAGAACAATGCTGCTTAAAAGTAAAATTAACTAATACATTGAGAAACTATGTTACTGAAAAAAAAATTATGTTTTGAAGCTTCAGAGGTAGTCTTCCTACAAACCTCTTAGGATGTATATGAGAAGAAAATCATAGCAGCAAGAAGATTTTTTTGTCCGTATTGATTTTTGTTACACGTCTGGTGACTTACTGAGAAGACAGCCGGAAGCAATTTATAAGTACAGTAACACCAGCAGATTCCAGAGCACTGGTACTGAAGTGTCATAGGTTGTACAGGATGCAAGGATAATTCAGTAAAATTGTTCAACCTTACCCTATGTGGGTGAAATTCAGTATTAGACCTTTAATTTCAGTGATTTATGATGGTTTACACTGACTGAGGAGCTGGCCTAAAGTACTTTCAGCAGTAGACTTCATTTTATTTTATTCCGTATTCAAGTAGAATAGTTAAATAATGAAATGCATGTTATCACTTTACACCATTTTAATAAGATTATACTTGTTTGAAACAATCATTTTTCTTTGTATCTGTACTCTCCAGGACCTTGAAACTCCATCCATCCTTCCGAGATGGATGGGAAAGCTCCAGAGACTGAAGCTAAGGAGAGCAAGAAACTCTGCCTGTACCTCTTGGTGAGCGGGCTACAGGAACAATTTAATCCAAGGATGCATCTGTGTAACTTCTGGTTAGTGGAGATGACCAGAGAAGAAAATGGATCAGCCTTTTATTTTAGAGGGCTGCAGTGTGTGTTTTGGCCACTATTACGTCCTCCCTTCTTAGTGAGGAGGCTCCCCGCCCTGAGGACTGTAGTTAATCAGTGTCAATTCAGTATGGTCACTCCTACCCAGACATTGGTCCAACCTGAGACCAGTTCAAGCTGGACAGCCTCAGGACAGCCTCCTGTCACTGCTGAGGGAACAGGGACCCAGTGAGCTGCAGGAGTTTGCCTGCCCGAATCCAGACTTCAAGGGGGAGGGCAGCTGTTGGGATGTGGGGGCAGAGAGCATGAACCACTGCCAAAATTTGTGTGGAAGAACCTTTTATTTGTCATTCATACAACTACACTGTTACTGTGTTGAGGTTTTGGTGCTTCCTCAAAAACTAAAATTTTCCTTGTTCTGTGTATAGTTCTGGGATTTGCAACAGGGAAATATTGCCTATTAGGCTATCCAATAAAAACGTTCCCTGATTTAGAAGATTTCTGAAGAAGGGCTTAAGATAGCCATGTTTGTGGCTGCAACAGAGATCCAAGGCTGCTTAAATAAGCTTTGTGACTGCTCACAATATATGGCTAAAGAATTACAGCTAAATATACATGCAGGTGGAGAAAATACTTTAGTCCTGATTTAGTGACTTACTCGGCTTTCATCCTTATTTAAAAGACTGGACCAGGTATTCGGAAGCAATCAGATTTATGTTCATCCTTACTCTTTCAGTTTTCAGCTGGATTTACTGTTGATATGGTCTGCTGAGAGCTGCAAAAAGGAATACTGCATTTTGAACTTCACCATGCCATTTGTATTCAATGAAGTTAGCTGAAGGCATTTTATCTGCCGAGCTAGTGAGTTTCAGGTAGCTGAATGTCCCACTATCATGTTTTATCCTCACCAGGAAACTCCATGGAAAGCTAGAAATGTTGTTAAGGACAGATACAGACTCACCTCACAGTGCCTGGAAGATTTTCTCTCCCACAATCCTGCTGCTGCAACAGCCCTTCATCCTCGAGGGTGCCAGGGCCTCGCTTCTCAAAGGTATGTAGGTACATAGCGAAGTTTCTTTGGCTTCAGCTGAAGGAGTCTCAAAACCTACCACCAATGGGTCCAATAATGCCTGAGGTTTTGGACCCAGCCTTTAAGTCTTTGCTGATGTGTGCCATCCTGATCAAGTTTCAATGGACAACTTGCATAAGTAAGAGTCTGAATAGCACACTTTCTTTGTGTTGCTTGTTAGTGCTTGTGTGCTTTGATATTCAGTGTGTTTAAATCACCACACAGCATTTTTATTTTTATTTTCATAAAATACTTGAATTACACTCATATGAAATATGCCTCTGGCCCCATACAGATGTCTCCAGAAAGCCTAATAACAAACAGATCACAGGGTAGAAGAGCACATATTCTTACAGTCACTTCCAAGCCTTGACTGCTCCTCAGAGTTCTGATTACAAGAAAAGCCATGCTGACGATGTTCCTTTAACTGTGATGTTAAAATGAAAACTCATTGTTACATCCCAGGAGGATTCAGGAACACTGACTTTGCTGCCCATCTGAAATGGGATAATGTTCTCTATTCCTATCATGTGGGTATCAGTTCCAACTTGGAAACCAGCCTCCCCTCATAATTCAAGCTGGGGCTATACTGATGCAAACCTTCTCAGATATTATAAGCCAGTATGAGCTCAAAAAAAGAATTCACTGCTCAAGGCCAAATAGCTTCAAAGCTAACAATCCTCCAGAGTCAGTGTGAAAGTGTTGAAACTGTCAATGTCAACTTACACCATGCATAGTGAGTGTAAAACTTCAATAATGACATCATGGAGAAAAGGACAAAGGGCAGGCACTACACAGAAAAGTGCCGGTGCTCTTCAAATCTTTGAAACCTTCAAGGATTTATCTGGACTAACACTTCTACACATAGTCATTGGGGTCTTAGGCTATACTGATTAAGGATTTAGCTTATTCAAAGGCTCTCACTGATAGCAAGGATGACAAGGTTTCAGCAGTTATATTGGATTCCATTAGCTTTCACTTAAAAAAAAACATACGCAAAAACCCTCAGGATCCTGGCTTTTTTTCTTCTGCCTCTCATTTTCTTTCTTTGTGTCAGCCTTTATTTTTTTTCTTTCTTTAACACACACACACACACACACACACACACACACACACACCCGCATGTGCACTCACAGACATACACAGTAATATATATTAATGTCTGGGTTTGATTCACAAACAGGTTTTGCAGCACTTATGCTCTCAGTTCTCAGAATGCAGATCCCAGAAGAATTGAATCAATTCTTCAGGAATTCCCTGAAGCACCACATAACATGTTCACTCATTTCAGCTGCACTTGGGGCAACAGATACAGTTTTAAAAGGGGGAAAACATATTAGAGAAAGAGGTAAGGGTGTTCTAGTTTAAGAGGGTGGGGGGGGGCAGCTAATCAAGAGAGAAATTAAAGCGAGACTCAGTGTGGTTTTGGTGTCTGGGATAAGGACCCGTCCTAATGCTTTGAGTGAAAACTGCAGAAGTGTTAGCATAATGGAGAAATGCCATGCTTCTTTTGTACCATGGTTTTTACAGAGTCAGCCTCAGAAGAAGAGCAATGAGATGGAAGAAGTGAAGAAGTGCAGGAGGAGTGGTTCCCTCTCTCCTCCCTCTCCACCTCTTATTTGTGAGGAAAGAAAAAGAATACATGTTGCAATGTGCACTGTGCAGACATGTGTGAGGGTTTAAGGCCCACATTAAATAGCTTCCTTGAAAAGAGACCATTATCATCTCTTGTTTAACAGATGGCAAAAGCAAGACAAAGAAAGATTATTTAAGAATTATTTAATAATTTAATCAGCCTCCTATTATTCAAGAGCTTGTAACGGGACACTGACTGCAGGCCACCTAGCACCTGAACTTTCATCTCGTTGCTCTGTTATTTGCAGCTGCCTTCACTGTTTCTACTTTCCCCTGGCTCTGCTGTAGGTACCACTAGTTTCTTGCCACCTCAGCTACCCCAGCACCCTTGGCACAACTCAGTTGCTTAATGCAGGTCTTTATGTGGTACCACGTCAGCAGTGCTGATATACCCATAACACCCGCAGGGAGCTGGCAGATGTGACACAGAGCCTATGGGAGACCTGTGACCTTCTAAAGCAGCAGATGCAAGCCAAACAGTGATATGTGAGAATGTCTGAAATGGCACTGGGCATCTACGTTTGGGCAACAGAAGTGTACCACATGTATTTCAATGTTGCTTTCCCAAGGAGTTGTGGGAACTGTTGCAGAGTGTTGCCTGCTGCACAAGCCCCAGAGATCCTGATCCCACACCGTAGTAATGAGGGACGGATGACTGCTTCTGAAATACTGGACCTCAGGGACACCAGTAAACACTCTTACAGGATTACCAAGGATATTCACTAGGATTACCTGCAGTGTAATGGAAAGAGCGTGCACTCATTCTAGAAAACAGATTCTGCCATTTTAACGATACAGTTCAAATGCAGCAGAACTTGCTGAATCTGTCAAAGACACCTACATGTACCCCATTATTACAGTCCAAGTAGCTTTCCATGTATCAACACCACTCACGCAAGACAAAGAAGGCCTTTCAGAAAAAGAACCAGCTGAGAGTTGTCCCTTTGTCACACACAGAGAAATATGAAGTCTAATGAGACAGTGGGACACAGCACAGGGAGCTGCAAGTTACTGCAGTCTTACCCAGCTCTGGAATGTGAAATTGTGAAGCTAGATCTGTGGGTACTCAGCCCAAGCTAATAAGCTATGCTGAGAGGCAGTGTGTGTTCTTCTAATACAGATATTCTGCTTTGAAGACCTCAGGCAATAATGCTCTGTGGGGTACAGCTGCAGACCCACACTAGCATGGGGGCTCTGTATGATACCTTGGGCAGCAGCAGCCTGGAGGTACTCAATGTGGTTTGCGGGTTCACTTGGGAATGGGACCAATTGACAGCCAGAGCAGTCAACTTTTCTGGGGTTTCTAGGGAGAAATTCAGATCATGGGATGACTTCTGCAGTTTTTAGTACAAGGGCTCCCTGACTTCTGTACCATCAGCATCCACGATTTGGCCAATCGCAGAACTCACAAATTTGCCACTGTGCTGTAGTCTCATACTCCAGGTGCACCAGAAGGCCACTGTCCTGGGGGTCCTAACTGCTGGGCTTTTAACAACATTCTGAGGGTTTATTTTTCCACATTCTTATTGTTGTTGTTGACTTAAACCAACTGCTTATTTTTTCTTGCAGCACTTGGTATCCTTAAGAAAGAAATTAGCACAAAAGTAATGAAGGGGTGAAGGGTTATCACAACCATCGGAGTGGACAAGAATGGGGGGGAGGTGATAATACTCTACCTCTTCTACAAGCAGTTCTCTTCTGTGCTAATGCACTTGTTTTTGCAGAAGGGACTGCACCACAATGCTGACTATTTAAACATTTATGAGGAAGGTTTCACACGCACTCTGCGAAGTGATCACCTCATACATGTTTCCTTTTGGGGTCACTATAATAGCTGTGTTCATGGGCACCTACACAGCTGAGTTAGCTGCTGCTGGACTGTTATTTCACTCACACTGACTTTACATCCACGTTAGGTCACTGACTTTCTTCAATCTATCCCAGATTTGTATAGTGAGATCAGAACAGAGCTCTGCTGGATGAGGCTGCTTTTTTGTTTTTAAATAAGGCCTACATAGCATGAGGAACCTACATCAAAATCAGAAAACTGATCTTGCAAGTGAAACCACAATAGTTTAAATTTAAAGGCCTGGGTTTGTTTTCCTGGAAGGAAATCTTCATCCATATTCTTGACAGAGTTCTTACTGTGTGGTGTTTATGAGCCCACTTTTGTGCACTCTTTCTTAACCAGAGTCTGTCACACATACTGTTCTGCCATCTAAGGACTCGCTGAACTCCCCTCCTGTAGTTCTGTCAAGAGCAAAATTCTCCTGGGGTAGAGAGAAATCACAATGTGGGGCTGCATTTGAATGCCACTGGAGGGAATAAATACTCTTAGTGACCTGCAAATCTGTGCCTATTCTCCCATAAAAGGTAACAAGCACATTGTTCTCTGCCTTGGTAGCATTCCCTGATTGCATCCAGTTGGAAGAAAAGGAGACCAGACAAAAATTCAAACTGAGGACATCCGCTTCACTGATAACAACTGGCCATTAATCCACTAAGACAGCTCAGGCACATAGGGATTTTAAGAACCTCCCGCCCTAGCTAATCCTTTGTTGTGATGCAAAATTTAAAAATGAACACTGCTCAGTACTAACCTGCAGCCTGAATGTCCCCAGGCTGTCTGCAGTTGTCCCAATATTTGGTGTATGAGCAACCCAAATTTTAAAGGGGATCTTTCACTGGCAGTACCAGTGCTTCTTGTAACAACAGCGCAAGTGGGACTGCAAGAAATGCACTTCACAAGTGGCAGGGGCAGGTTGTTTGTCATCTAACCTCTTAAGAGCAGTGTGGAAGTCAGCAAACAGCTCAAGGAATTAATTTATAAGAGCGTGAGGGCAGATAAGATACAGCATCTCCTTCTGGCCTCTCAGCAAATCAGGTGACCACAGAATCACAGAATCACAGAATCACAGAATGTTAGAGATTGGAAGGGACCTTGAAAGATCATCTAGTCCAATCCCCCTGCCGGAGCAGGAACACCTAGATCAGATCACACAGGAACGCATCCAGATGGGCTTTGAATGTCTCCAGAGAAGGAGACTCCACAACCTCTCTGGGCAGCCTGTTCCAGTGCTCTGTCACCCTCACTGGAAAGAAGTTTTTTCTCATGTTCAAGTGGAACCTCCTGTGTTCCAGCTTGAACCCATTGCCCCTTGTCCTATCACTGGATGTCACAGAGAAGAGCCTGGCTCCATCCTCCTGACACTCACCCTTCACATATTTATAAACATT